>PVKC010018937.1:0-19371 GCA_004027635.1 Crocidura indochinensis
GAAGGAAGGAAGGAAGGAAGGAAGGAAGGAAGGAAGGAAGGAAGGAAGGAAGGAAGGAAGGAAGAACGTAAGAAAGAAAGGAGTGCTTTTCAGTTCCTTTCCCTGAAACTTTTGTGAAAATAGAAAATAAACCTAGAAAAACTGGGTAAAATTCACTAGCAACCTTTTCATTCCCTGAAAATATCATAAGTTTGTTTCTGTCTTGGCAGTCTGCATCAGTTTTTATTCTGTGGAGTTTAAGCACTCAGGAACAGCTTGACATCTGTTTTAATGGGGCTGGTATGTAGGATTTTAATTGTTTGTACCATACAGAAATTTGTTCAAACTCTATTAGGTCCTTATCTCTTTGGCACTTCACTGACTATACCATTAATGGCTAATCAGATGGGCTAAATTTTATCAAAATTGAACATAGGGATTAGTCTCCTTCTTCCCCATCTCTCCATTTCACTTCACTAGCAGCAAGCTGATGCCATTTTCACTCTACCCCCCAAATTATCAACTGCTTCTTGCTTCTATTTCTCTGGTCCTGGGTTGCCATTTTAATATTCAGTGGCAATCTACCTTCTAACATCTCCTCTTTCTTAAGTTAATTTTGCTTCTGCAATAGACTATTTCCCAAGATTTGTTTTCTGCTATTACCCTTTTTAATCTGTAATTTTTTCAAATGAAAGTACATTTGATCATTCTTATAACAAGATATGCTTCTCATTTTATTTTCATCAAGGGACCTGGTTAATAGCTTGCAATTACCTAAGTGTTGAGGGAGGAGATGTCTCTTAAATGAACATGGCAGCTATTATGGAAATATCAAAAGATGGGACTTGTGTAGCCAGAAAATTAAATGCATTGTTAGCACTTCTACTCTCTTGTAGAAGAGCAGAGAGATATTTATTTGAATGGTCAAATACCAATGAATTTATCAATCTTGTTTAAGTAATGATAATTCTAGGCGTCAAAAAACCACAAAGGCTGGGCATCAGGAAGCTTACAATTGGGTACCTGAGACTACTTTAAGTGACAGGATTCTGAAACTATTCTCCAAATGCAGAAGATATTTTGTCAACATACTTGCCTTTGTTTCTCTTAAGCTCCCTATATGCATCCTTAAGTGTAATAAATTGTAGTAATTTATAATAAAGTGGTAGTAGTGAGTGAATGGATTTTTAAGAAACAAGCTTACGTTAACCCATCACATCAAATCATGGTGTGTGAGAGCCTCTGATTTATAGCCAGGGAGTTAAAACATAATTATCAACATGGACTTGCAGTTGATACTCAAAAACAATTTGTAGAAGCTGCTAATCTCTAATCAATTGGTCAAAAATTATGGGAATTAGCGAGACTTACAGTGGGCATATGAAAGACTGAGTATATATCTGTGGAATCTCTTATTTCATGGGCTCAGAATTCATCTAAATTAGATTTCATTCTCAGACATTTTATTGGCTTTAAGAATTACTTACAGGTACGAGAAATCTTCCACCCCACACTTTGGAATCAGAACTAAGAACCCTAAAGTTCTGCCTTCATTTTCATTTTCTTATTTTTATTTAATGTATATTTTAATAGAGAAAACTTTATATTTCTAAGCGTTAGTCTGCCAATTAGGTTAAACATTTACAAAAATCTATTATTATTGAAAATAAAGAACTTTTCTTGCAGCTAAAATTCAGCTTTACACATTTTTTATTTGCAAGAAAAATTAGATTAAAAATTGTAACACAATGTTCCTAAGACTTTCTTGTTCACCATGTAATAGTGAAATGCAGTGGCTCATTTTTGTATCACACAGAATTAAAAATATATTCTATTACTAAACTACTAATACCTTCTATGCAATTTTTAATCTATAATTCCACACTACAATTCTCAGTCTCAGAAAAAAAAATTTCTTCCTTTATGTTGCTGATCTTGTTTCTCTATAGTATATTACCCACTAAGAAACATCTCCCTTTCACTGATTTTGTTAAAAAAAATAACAGTAATTACCAAGATGTAATACTGGAAGATATTATACTCTGTCCTACAGAACTAAAGTCAAATGCTACATAAAATTAATATTTGTTTTTATAATCTATAATTCTCTATATAGAGCACTACACACTAGTTGCCAAGTCCTCACACATACTTTTAACTAAAAGCCTAATACTAAGGTTCCTATTTTTACATTAAGCAATGCTATGCATTTAAAACTAAGTATCTACAATAAATTCTTTGTGAACAAACTTTATTATTGAATTTAGCATTTAGAGTTTAAATGAATAATGTTCTGTTTTACTTTTTAATTATACTCAGCTACATTTTTACTATGTTCCTTGAAACAAATCAAGTATAGCAATAGATTCATCTTACAATATTCTTGATAGGGTAATTTCTCTTTTTTTTTCATTTGGATTTTTCTCAAAACCTACAAGGTCACACCGATCAATGCCTGGGTGTTTTCAGGGCTACACAGAGCAATTTCCCATTAGACTTCTGGCCTTAACTTTTTCCTTTACCTAAATACTGCTGGCATAATGCAAGCCATGGAAGTCATCCAAGGAATAATAGTTTTTGAATGAACAATGTTGGATGTAGTCAAAATTTTAGGGAGCAACTGATTATTTTTTCTAAATTCTTATTCAAAAGGAAAAAATCAAAGCAAAAACCTCAAACATTAACAAGTATTATAAAGTCAGAGGATGATTCTGACAGAATGTATTTGGAAATTTTATCTCCTTAGGAAAAAAAAGAAAAATTTAAAATAAAAGGAAAATGTGTACATAATCTCAATAGAGTCTATTTTCATTATTTTATGAAAACTAATTTAAAAAGTCAAGAGAGAAGGTCAGAGAAATAGCATGGAGGTAAGGCATTTGCCTGGCATGGTCCCTAGGGCCTGCCAGGAGTAACAGCTGAGATCTGCCAACTGTAACCCAAAATCCAAAACAAACAAACAAATAAA
Organism: Crocidura indochinensis; assembly: GCA_004027635.1. Classification (NCBI taxonomy): domain Eukaryota; kingdom Metazoa; phylum Chordata; class Mammalia; order Eulipotyphla; family Soricidae; genus Crocidura; species Crocidura indochinensis. Next base: position 2,948 of record PVKC010018937.1, read on the forward strand.
CAAACAAAAAACAATAGAGAATATCCTTTGATCAATAAGAATACCTTTGTGAGTATTATATCTATAGTAAAGTGATGATTCAAGGTGAGAGTAATGATTATATGAGATAAAATAAAACATCAAGGGGTCAGAGAGATAGCATGGAGGTAAGGTGTTTGCCTTTCATGCAAAAGGTCATTGGTTTGAATCCCAGCATCCCATGTGTTCCCCTGAGCCTGCCAGGAGCGATTTCTGAGCATGGAGCCAGGAGTAACCCCTGAGCGCTGCTGGCTGTGACCCACCCCCAAAGAAAAACAAAAAAAAAAAAAGAGAAAATCACTAGTTTTAGTCTAAGAATCTCATCTCATCAAGATCTTTATATTAATAATGTTAACATTTTTTGTCATCATAGTACTTGAAAATGATTATTAATAACTAATGCTAATTTAATAATATTTTAAATTAAATATCAATATATAACTGCATTTTAAAAGGCAAAGAAACGTCAAAGTCAAACTTTCATATAGTATTCTGCTCTTGAGAGGAGGAAATTATTTTCACTTCCTAAAGATATAATTCTCTATTTCAATAATGATCACTCTTCCCAAACCATATAAAATTTTTACATGCATGTAAAACTGCTTTTCAACACTGCTGTGCAATCGCTCTTGCCCCTGTTATACAAAATATTAAAAGAATCATCCTTTATATGAGATCTCTAGAGTTACTTATGCACGTAATTACAATTTGACAAGTATAGTTCATAAATAGTATAACTTTTGAGAAAAGTTTTACATTCAGGTAAAACTTCATTTACTTTATTTACTTCATTTCCCTAATATGTTTATATATTAATGCCACATAAATATATTTATTATGGCAACATTTCAATAGATTTAACAAAGTCCTTACAAAGTAAGTAATGATATCTTGTCTTGTAAAATAGTACTGTAACCCCACCCTGGATTTAGGTTAATCTACCTGAGACCCACCTATTGAGACCCACCTATTGATGGGAGTAGTCTTGGGCGGATATGACCTGTAACTTTACCTGCAGACCCCGCCCAGTTCCTGGGAGGGGTCTGGGGAAGGTGATATAAGGCCTTGGTCTAGAAGGATTGGGGTCTTTGGCCTTTTGCCAGCTTGGAGGTCACAGGAAAGATGACTGAAAGAAGTTAAGACGCAGGGCTAGCTAAGAATGGCTGAATGCTTAATTGGTTATGACATAGGCCACACATGTGGTGGATAGGGTATGAATAAAGCTATTACTTCCTGAAGCCTGCCTGTGAGTGAGATTTCTACCCGTCGCTTTCCTGGACCCCAGACCCATCGATTAATGGAGGATGGAGCCACGTGGCCTGGGAGAGCAGACAGAGGCCTCCATCTCCATCCATCACCATCCAGCATCATCCTTATTTATTTAAGACAACAGTACAATGGTAATGTAATTATTTTGCATCAGATATAGTCCTCAGGGCACGTAAGGATCACTACTTAGCATCTGTCTCTGAGAAATGCCAGGTGTGAACCAAAAATAAACAAATTAGAAGTGCATTCTTAATTACTTCACTCAAGATGGGAAGCAGAATGGGGAATATGCATATAGATAATTTTCAAAATCTTAAACATATCTTTCTTTCAGAAAATTAGGGAATTTTGATCCACGTCTTTCCCTGGTTCTTAAAATGAACAAATTACAGACTGGCATCTAGTCAAATTTCTCAGAAGAAAATGGCAACATAAGGCCAGTTTTGAAGTGTAGTTCTGTGATAAAAAATCATAGCAGAAATGATGAACAGAATAAAAAAGACATCACACAGAATATATTCCAGTTTCTTATCTGACTAAAGATTAATATCCAAGGCACATAGGTTCTATTACACAATTACAACAAAAAATAGAGGGAAAGATGAATAGAAACGTCCACTATAAAGAAATCCCAATGGACAACCCTCATATGAAAAGGTACTTAGCTTCTCTCATCAAGAGGAAATTTCATATAAAGAAATTTTAAAAAAGAGAAAAAATACCTACAGTGGTGAGATTGGAGGCATGCATCTCAATAATAAAAAACAACCAGTCTAAAATGTATTGTGATAAAGAGGAACCCTCATCCACTGCTGGTAGGAATATAGACTTACTAAATTTTTGCGGGGGGATATGGACAAATTTAAAAAATCTTAGAAATTGATATGATCCATAAATTCCTTTTCTTGGCATTTATCCCAAGGGCACAAAGATTATTTGGCAGAAAATATATTTTCTCTTCTATTTTCATTGCTGCACTTTTCATAATAATAAGTCTCGAATAGTCTGAGTATGTGAAAGAATGAATGGACAAAGTAACTATGATATATATATATATATATATATATATGCATTTCTACATGGCTATTTGAAGAGATGAACCATGCAATTTGCTTTTACGTTGATATATCTTGAGAGAGATATATCTGGAGAGAGATATATTCTGAGAGAAGTGCAAAGGAGAGACTAGTTATAGAATTATTTCCTTTATATAAAGTCAGAGCTTAACATAGGAAGGAATTAATACTCAAGACAATAGAAACTGTGAACTTACCTTCAATAGAAAGCTTAGGGGAGGGGCTAGAGATAGCATAGTGGTAGGATATTTGTCTTGCATGCAGATCACTCAGGAAGGATGGTGCAGCATGTGTGACCCCTCCCAGAAACAAAAATGAAGAAAACTTAGGGGTCACAGGTGGGGAGGGGATACAGATACAGATTAGAGAGAATTTGGTAGAGAAAATCATTTTGGGATTATTTTTGCATGAAACCCTACAATTAATATTTTAAATAAAAACACATAAAATAAATATTTTTAAATGTTATGCTATAGAGTGGAGATAATTAGTTGGAATTCTTACCACAAGTTTTGCAAAGGAGCACTTAAGACTGTTTCTGAACTTTGGCAATGTCATCACACAACAGACTAATTTCCATCTGCAAATTGGGAAAAGAGAATTGTTTATGTGTTCTTCTGAAAGTATAATTTTTCAGAAATTAAAAAAAAGATTTGTTTTAGATTACACCTGAGAAACTTCAGGGTATATTCCTGGATCTTATCTTGATCTTGTACTCAGGGATTATTTCTGGTGGGGTTCAGAGATTATATAGGGAATAGAATATGGGTAAATTCTGTGCAAGGCAAGCACCCTACCTGCTGCTCTATTAAAATAAGATAAAACAGAAGAAAATGATTTATGATAATTAGAACTGAGAGTGCTAATCTAACATCTAATTCTGAATTCAAATTCAAGCCTCTACCACATAACAGCAAAACTATTAGCAATTCAATTTCAATATACCTCAGCTTCTTTAGACAACTAATCTGTATAATGCCAATGTTATCTACCTCAGATATTAGGACTAAAAAATTATAAAATGACTCCTGGAACTTGAAATCACTTGTTAAGCCCCACATAAAGATTGTTTATATGATTTAAATGTTTCTCTGCTTCTGATTTTTGGCTTCTTTGGGCCAATTTTAAGAGTTTTTTTTTTAAGTCTATAGTCATAAATGCTATGAAGCTGAACTTGAAAACATGTTTACTTTGCCTTAAAGGAATGAAATAAATTATTCAAAACTGAGACACAAATGCCACACAAAAATGAAAAATCATTCTTATCTATAAACAGCATAGAAATCCAATGGTTAATGGATAGCATTTCTTTACAATTAGAGTTCACAACACTTCGTATGTCTAAGAGGGGCCTCTATAGCAACCTAAGTTTGTATAAAAGTATCTTTTTTTTAATTACACATTTCACACAATACAATCACTTAACAACAATTTTGCTCATATCTATTCAGTGAAGAGAGCATTGTTCATCCGGATAAAATATTTTTCACTACCGAGAGACAGCTGGTGCCTTCGTGCAGGTGACAGGGGGGAGGACAGGCTCTAACCGGAGAGGTTACTGCCATTAACCCTGCATAAGGAATAAGAGAGAGATAGCCAGCACCTTCACGCATGTAAAAGGGGGGGAGGACAGACTCTGACTAAAGAGATCGCCACCAATAACTTCACAAAAGGGCTGGGGCAAGAAAAAGAGTCCTGCACCTTCACACAGCAAACGGGAGGGGGGAGACCTGTGGACAGCTTTTGACTGGCTAGGCACCGCTACTACCTGAGTTTAAGGGCTTTGGCTGAGAGGGGAACTACATCCATGGGCTGGTAATAGGAGGGAGGAGACTGGTGGGTGGTGTCAAACCTTAAGGATTGTAGCCATCATACCCGCTTAGGGCAGCACTCCAGAGAAGTGACCCAGTCACAAGCCACAAAAAAAAAGAGGGCTGACACCCTAGGGAAAAGCAATCTAAGCCACTAAATTCAAAGAAATGTGGGCAAACTAAGGAATACATTAGCAGTTGGGGAAATAGAGAGAAATCCTAGCAAGTTTCCATGTCCACCAAAACACACAAGTCCAATAGATGAGTACCTAAAAGTGGCATTGCAAGCCATGGCAATAGAAATCAAGGAAGTGGGCCAGAGAGATAGCACAGGGGTGTTTGCCTTGCAAGCAGCCAATATAGGACCTAAGGTGATTTGTTCAAAACCCTGTGTCCCTATGGTCCCCCGTGCCTGGAAGGAGCTATTTCTGAGCAGATAGTCAGGAGTAAACCTTGAGCACTGCTGGTGTGGGCCAAAAACAAACAAAGAAACAAAATCGAGGAATAACTAGCCAGAGATTTCAAGAAATCCATAAATGAACAAATCAACCAACACAAAGAAGCTCCTTTAAAGCAAATGAGAGAATCCATACAAAAGGAAATAAAGGATATAAAAAAAACAATTGCTAGCTAGTCTAGGACAGACCAAGGTTTGATCCCCTGGAGTCCCATATGGTCCCCCAGCCAGGAGCTTTTAGTTTTTCTCCATTGAGGATAATATTTGCCACTGGCTTGTGGTAGATGGCCTTAACTATATTGAGAAAGGTTCCTTCCATACCCATCTTGCTGAGAGTTTTGATTAAGAATGGGTGTTGAACCTTATCAAATGCTTTCTCTGCATCTATTGATATGATCATGTGATTTTTATTTTTCTTCTTGTTGATGTTGTGCATTATGTTGATAGATTTACGGATGTTAAACCAGCCTTGCATTCCTGGGATGAAACCTACTTGATCATAGTGGATGATCTTTTTAATGAGGCATTGTATTCTATTTGCCAGAATTTTGTTGAGGATCTTTGCATCTGCATTCATCAGCGATATTGGTCTGTAATTTTCTTTTTTCATTGCATATCTGTCAGGTTTGGGGATCAAGGTGATGTTGGCTTCATAGAAGGTATTTGGAAGTATTTCCGTTTTTTCGATTTCATGAAAGAGTCTTGCCAGGATTGGAAGTAGTTCCTCCTGGAAATTTTGAAAGAATTCATTAGTGTATCCATCTGGGCCTGGGCTTTTGTGTTTGGGCAGACATTTGATTACCGTTTTAATTTCATCAATAGTGATGGGGGTGTTTAGATATGCTACATCCTCTTCCTTCCACCGTGGAAGATTGTAAGAGTCCAAGAATTAATCTATTTCTTCCAGGTTCTCATTTTTAGTGGCGTAGAGCGTCTCAAAGTAGTTTCTAATTACCCTTTGAATCTCAGCCATATCAGTAGTGATCTCTCCTTTTTCATTCCTGATAGGATTTATCAAGTTTCTCTCTCTCTCTTTCTTTGTTAGTTTTGCCAGTGGTCTGTCAATATTGTTTATTTTTTCAAAGAACCAACTTCTGCTTTTGTTGATCTTTCGGATTGTTTTTTTGGGTTTCAAATTCATTGATTTCTGCTCTCAGCTTTGCTATTTCCTTCTGCCTCCCTATATTTGGGTCCTTTTGTTGAGCACTTTCTAGTTCTATAAGCTGCGTCATTAAGCTACTCAGGTAAGCCCCTTCTTCCTTCCTGATGTGTGCTTGCAGCGCTATAAATTTTCCTCTCAGTACTGGTTTTGCTGTGTCCCATAAGCTCTGATAGTTCATGTCTTCAGTATCATTTGTTTCCAGGAATATTTTGATTTCCTTTTTGATTTCATCTTGGACCCACTGGTGATTCAGTATGAGGTTGTTTAACTTCCAGGTGTTAGATTTTTTCTTCTTTGTTCCTTTGGAGTTCACAAATAATTTCAGGGCCTTGTGGACAGCAAAGGTAGCCTGCAAAATTTCTATCCTCTTGATATTTTGAAGATATGTTTTATGTGCCAGCATGCAGTCTATCCTGGAGAATGTACCATGTACATTGGAGAAGAATATCTATCCAGGTTTCTGAGGGTGGAGTGTCCTATATATATCCACTAGGTCTCTTACTTCCATTTCTCACCTCAGGTCCAGTATATTCTCGTTGGGTTTCAGTCTGGTTGACCTGTCCATTGTTGGCAAAGCTGTGTTGAGGTACCCCACAATTATTGTGTTGTTGTTGATGTTATTTTCCAGCTTTGTCAACAATTGTATTAAATATTTGCTGGACCCTCATTCGGTGCATATATGTTTAGAAGTGTGATTTCTTCCTGTTCTACATACCCCTTGTTTAGTATATAATGTCCATCTTTGTCCCTTACAACCTTCCTGAGTATAAAGTTTGCATTATATGATATTAGTATGGCCACTCCAGCATTTTTATGGGTGTTGTTTGCTTGGATAATTTTTCTCCAGCCTTTTACTTTGAGTCTATGTTTGTTATGACTATTCAGGTGCATTTCTTGTAGACAGCAAAACGTTGGATTGAGTTTTTTTGATCCATTTAGTTACTCTGTGTCTCTTAACTGGTGCATTTAGTCCATTGACATTGAGAGAAAGAATTGTCCTAGGATTTGATGCCATCTTCATATTGAATTTTGGTGTGTCTTTTGATTAGTCTTGTCTTAAATTAGGTCTTTCAGTTTTTCTCCTAAGCATGGGTTTGAGTCTATAAAGTTTCTGAGCTGTTTTTTGTCTGTGAAACCATGTATTTTTTCATCAAACCGGAAAGTGAGTTTTGCTGGGTACAGTATTCTAGGTGATGCATTCATTTCATTCAGTCTTGTCACAATATCCCACCACTGCTTTCTGGCCTTATGTGTTTCACGTGACAGGTCTGCTGTAACTCTCAAGGATGCTTCCTTGAATGTAATTTCCTTTTTTGATCTTGCTGTTCGCAGAATTATGTCTCTGTCTGTGGGATTTGTCATTGTGACTAGGATGTGTCTTGGGGTATCTTCTCTGGGGTTTCTTTTGGTTGGTACTCTTCAGGCATGCAAGATTTGATCACATATATTCTTTAGTTCTGGAAGTTTCTCTTGAATGATGTTCTTGACCATTGATTCTTCCTGGAAATTTTTTTCCTGTGTCTTTAGGACTCCAATAATCCTTAAGTTGTTTCTGTTGATCTTATCATAGACTTCTATTTTCATCTGTTCCCATTCTTTGACTATTTTTTCCATTGTCTGTTCGTTTGTTTTATGTTTTTTTTCCAATCTCTCCCACTGTATGAAGTTGTTATTTATCTCATCTTCCACAGCACCAATTCTATTCTCAGCTTCTTCTACCCTGGTGTTGAGATCATTCATTTTACCATTCAATTCATTTACTGAGTTTTTCAGGTCTCTTAGTTGACATGTTGTTTCAGTTTGGAGTTTTGCGATTTGTGTCATCATATTTTCTTGGTTCTTATTAGTGTTCTGTTCAACTCAGTCCATGGTTTCTTTGGGTTCTTTGAGCATCTTCCATATTGTTTTTCTAAAGCCCTTATCTGAGAGATTGATTAGTTCGTTGGTCATTATCTGGTCATCAGAATTGTCTTCTTCGTTCTCTATGTCTGACACTGGCCTGCGTTGTTTCCCCATTTTCACACTAGTATTGTGTGTTTTTTTACATGTTGTGGTGGTATTCATTGGGTAGATGATGACACCTCTGGTTCTAGCCTTTCCGGGTGTGTCGATTAGCCTACAAGGGAGTGGAGTCCTCCCTGATGAGGCCTCTCTAAGGATCAAATCTTGGGCCTAGGCATTCAGCAGAGAAGACAATCTATAGAGAAATGCTGGGCTTCTGTGATCCAGCACAGGCCTTAGTGTGTTTTTTTCTTCTTGTTGCATTGATGTGCTTTTTTGATGAGCATGGCTACGCAGCCATGCTATTCTGCAGCCTATTATTAGCCCACTCCCACGAGGTCCGGATGTCAGCAGAGGACAAAGAAACACAAAGAAAAGACAAGACTCACAGTTCTTAGGAGTCAGCCCTACAGGGCAGGCGTGGATGCGGAGAAATTCCCAGCCTGACATCACAATCAGGGGACCTTGCTTTGCAGAGTACTTGCTATAGCCGGTTTTCAGTCTAATGAGGTGTTCCTGGGTGTCTCGCCCTAGGATGGACCTCTGGAGAGCGAGTCTTTTTTGAGCCGGTTTGGTCCACTCCCACGAAGTCTGGATGACAGCAGAGGACAAAGAAACACAATGAAAAGACAAGACTCACAGTTCTTAGGAGTCAGCCCTACTGGGCAGGCATGGATGCAGAGGAGAATAAATTTTCACATAAATATGTGCTCACAAAAAGACTCATGGTGCGCTTGAACATTCGGGAAAGCTCAGGGAAGCTGGGTGGCAATTCTTTCAAATATTGCCCATACATGTCTGCTTTACCACTAATCTCCCTGAACTTGGCTTTGACATCAGAGATGCATTGCAGTTCAATGAGCTCCATTTGAAGCCCAGGAGGGCCATCTTGCACAGTATTCAAAGGAAAAGGGGTCCACAAAAATTTGGTAAATGACTCTGTGCTTTTTGAAGTCTGCAAATTTGTGATCAAATTCCTTCTCTAGCTTAAAAATAGCATCTACATATTTCTCACCACTGAATGGTATGCCTACATCCACAAGTTTTGCATGCTGGGAAATGACAAAGGTTTGTCTGAGAGAGCTGGTATTTATGGAGAATGCTCTCACTTTGTCTTAGCAACACTGATAAGCTGCCCCGGGCCTTGTAACATCTTGTTTAGAACATTCAGCTTATGTATGATGTCAACAATAAAAGTTAAGTCCATGACCCATTTTTGATCACTAAACTCAGAAACAGCATTCCCATCCTTCTCCGTGAAGACTTTCACTTCTTCTCTCAACTCAAAAAATCTTTTCTGGACATTTCCCATGCTGAACCAACATACCTCGGTGAAATAGAGCACATCTCCATATTCTGACTCCATTTCCTCTAAAAAAATCACGGAACCTCCTATGCTTTAAGCCTCTGGATCTGATTTGGTTGATGCATTTCACAACAACAGACATCCCATTGTCACACAGCATGCATATACTGCAAAGGGCATGCTGATGGATAATACAGTGAAGCACAATGGCCTTCTCTAAACCCTCCCCTTCAAGTTTTTTTGAACAAGTGCCACCAGTCTATTTTTCCTCCCTGTTTCGATGTTGCTCCATCGGTCATTATTCCAACAAACTTCTTCCATGGCAAACCTGCGTTCTCAATGGCATCACGCAGATGCTGAAAAACCTCAAGAGCGGTGGTCTGGCCATGCATTGGAATTATTGTGAGCAGCTCCTGTCAAATCAAAATTGTAATCAACACCATGGACATAAATTGTGAGCTGCACTGTGTCTGTTCTATCTGTGTACTTGTCAAGAGCAAATGGGTATGCATCAAAACATTTGGCTTTCTCACACAGTTGATGATAAATGTCACTTGACATGTCAGAAAAGCACTCTGTCTCAGTGTAGGCAGAATGGCTGATTTTGCTAAACAGACCTTTCTTTTCCAGACAGATAATACTTGTAGCCGTAACATGCATTTTTTTTTAAAAAACAAACTCTCCTTCTATGAATGTGGTTTCCCGGCCTTAGCAATCATCTCACTAACCATGTAACTAACTTCAACTGATGCAACGTTCTTTTTGGTTGCTTTCTTGAAGAAATCTTGTTGCCTCATTAGACATGCTTTAAGACTGGCAACCCGCTTGGCTCTCTCATTTCCTTGATATTTTGCACATTCCTCAGCATGTTTAGTTGAATAGCAGCATTTCAAGTTGTATTCCTTGTGTACTGCAACTTTTTCTGAGCAAATAAGATATGTGGGGATGCCCCTGTGCTCAACAAAGAAATACTGCATCTCTCACTTTTCCTGAGATTGTATGTGCTCGTCATCAATCATTCTCTTCACTTCAAGCTTTGATAAAGTCATGATGAAGGTATGACAAAGTCTAATTATGTAATAAACTTCTCTCTCTTCTCACACTTAGACCTCTGATAATGCAAGAAACAGCAGGCAGGAGCAGAGGAAATGATGTGTGTGTTAGGCACAAAGTATTCGTGATTATTCGTTTAACGAATATTCACAATAAATATCATATTACTAAGAAAAAATATCTCAAAATATCGCATTAAACATTTGCATAACCTGAACGAAACTGCTTGGAGTATGCGAATGCTTAATGCGATTTTTCTTACTAATGTGATTTTTTTTGCGATTATTCGGTAAGCAAATAATCGTGAATATTGCAATATTTAAAGGCCAGTCGCTGGCCACAAAATGTTGTACGGAGGGCTGCAAACAGCCCACAGGTCGCGAGTTTAAGACCCCTGGTGTATATGTACCACAATTTATTTAGCCATTCATCTGTTTAAGGGCATCTTGGCTGTTTTCAGAATCTGGCAATTGTAAATAGCACTGCAATGAATATAGGTGTGAGGAAGGCATTTTTATGTTCCTAGGGTGATATAGCAGGATTATATGAGTGATAGTGATACAGTGATATAGCAGGATTATATGAGAGTTCAATTTCCAGTTTTGTGAGGACTCTCCATATTTTTTTCCACATGAGTTGGACTCTATAGCATGCTCATGAGCAGAAAATGAGAGATCTTTTCTCTCCACACCCCAGCCTGCACTGATTGTTCTTATTCTTTGTGATGTGTGCCAGTCTCTATGGTGTGAGATGGTACCTCATTTTGTTCTGATTTGCATCTCCTTCATGGTTAGAGATCGCAGTGAGATATAGTTAAAAGTTGCTGATATTTGAATGTCAGTCATACAATGTTTCAACACTCATCCCTTCATCGGTGTTCATTTCCCACCATTTTATTTTTAAATACAATTCATTGAGTTTCCTAATATATTTTACAAGGCATGCACCAAACTAATTAAACTGGTTTTATTGGGAATTTATTAATTATAGTGGTTAACTTTGTAACTAATTACATGTATTAATCTTTTGACTTTATAATCCCTGATATTTTTATCTTTACAGTATTCTATTTAAGAGATAATATTTTTGGGGGGTTTTGGGTCACACCCGGCAGTGCTCAGGGGTTAATCCTGGCTCCATGCTCAGAAATTGCTCCTGGCAGGCACGGGGGACCATATGGGCAACGGGATTCGAACCGATGACCTTTTGCATGAAAGGCAAATGCCTTACCTCCATGCTGTCTCCCGGGCCCCTAGGAGATAATATTTTTAAAGTTGTTCAAATAACCCCCTGGTACTACTGAGGATAGATTTCAAACATCTCCTGTTACAACAATGTTAGACATTAGAGGGATAGATACAGAATAAGAAACATTCATGTGTCACTGAAACCCTATTAATGCAGCACTGAGGGTACTAATCAGTATCACACATTCAGTCATTCAAAAATAGGTTATGTAAGTGCATATTTCAAATGACAGAGGAATAAGAATGTCTGAGTGGTAATACAAAATTTCTGAACTGAGACACTGTGATTTAAATATAGCTGTGGTAATAGAGGCTTAATACTAGTGTTTTACTATGAAAAATAACTGTTTCATATCATATCTCAAAATTCCATATACAGAAAATGTATAAAGCAGTTATTTTGTATTAAGAAGTTAATCATAAAAATGCCTTGATTTTTCCTTTCCATTTCCATTGGCAAAGAGCCTTACATTTAAAATTACATAAACAAATATGATTCCAACTCTGATATAGATATTTTTATTTTTTATTTTGTTTATTATTCAAATTTAATTTTACAATCTCTCTTGGAACAGCAATATTATTACTTTCTTACCTAAAACTCAGTGAAGAATAAGTGGATTATAGTAACAGAGTAGCTATCAGTATACAATTTGATTTAGTTAGATTTAATGGAAACCTGGCTCTGATATCTAGACTTTATTTTTCTCCCATTTTCAGCACCACAAAGTTATTATTTGCTTATTTCCACATTTTCACTGTATATATATATATATATATATATATATATATATATATATATATATATATATATATATCCCTCCTACCTGTATGAAAGAAAAATTGAGCCTATTCTGTTCACCCGTGTAGAATAACTCTACAGCACAATTTCTTCCTATTACAAAAGCTCTGACCTTTTATTCACTCTTATGAGCTCAGCTCAAGATCTATAGATAAATCAATGTATTTTAGCCTGTAACTTTTTATATCAGAGAATAAAAGTTATCTTCAGTTGTTTGAAAAGTATCTCTCTTCTCTGTTCCCAAGGTTATTTCAGATAATAAGAGACAATCTCTACTGTCCCCTCTCCCCATAATTGGAGCAAATTTTTTTGTTTTCTTTTCTCATTTCAAATAATAGATTAGTCACCAAAAAACAGAGTAGGGAGGTGTGGAAACTTCTATTGAAGGATTAACATATGGAGGATTCCTGTTCTATAAGCTTCTAGACCTGAAAGAGAACAGTGTCCAGCACTAGAATTCATAAGTACTCTACTATGTCTCCTACCATCAGTCACTGTGGTAAGAATATGTTCAATGCAGCAAGAGGTCAAAAAAATATACACACACACATACTCAATCACAACTAGGCACAATTGTAATCCTGGTCTCTGGTCACTGGTATTATTTTTTTTTGTTCTGTTGTAAGCAAATGCCTAGAACTTAAACCATTTTAAAGATGTTTCAAATATGTGCTTGCTAAGACATTTTTTCCTATGAGATAGGGCCACTTACAACTGGGGACCTTCAAGCTTATGAAGAGCAATGTAGCCTCAGAAGCAGGAACCAATATGACCTACAAAATTATGTGCTCTGACCCTCCTACATGATGAAACAGACACATACATAGCTTGTCATATTACCACAGCCTGTCAGTATTATATGACATGTGAACAATGCTACAATTGTCCAAATGGCCCTTTGGTAGAAAAAGCAATGTTTTCCTGGGGTGGGAGTGATAGCACAGCACATAGGGTGTTTGCTTTGCATTCAGTCAACCCAAGTTCTATCCTCAGCATCAAATACAGCCACCTAAGCCAGCGTTTTCAACCACTGTGCCATCGCACACTAGTATACCATGAAATATTGTCTGGTGGGTTGTGGGAAAAATTTCAATCTCACCCAAAACATGCACCTTTAGCTCACAAACTGAAGTTGCATGTTACAAATTATAAATGGCTCTGGTGTCACTGTTACACTGATAGAAGGGGACATCACAGTAAGTTTCCAATGTGCAGAAGAGCACTGATGGATATGGCCTCTGATTGATGGATCTGGATGGAGACATGAGTAGAAGAGTGCTGAGTGTGAAAGCGGCTATATGGAGGAGACAAGCGCAATAAGTAGTAAGTGACAGTGAGGCAGTAGCAGATACTGCAGTGATGAACAAGTTTTTGAAAAAAAAATGTACTCTGAACAAAAATTAGAGCCAGGTGAGAGCCAAGTATGAGTGGCGATCAAAAGAAAGTAAAAATGGTTAGCTTAAGAAAATTCTTGGCACAAAGCAATACAATGAAAGCTAGATTTCATTTGAATTTACTTTCACCAGAGATGCAAAGATACCAACTCCACTGTGCATGGTGTGTGGTGAAAAGCTATCTAACAGTACTTTAATGCAAACAAAACAACGTTTTCTTCACAACAAAAAAGTGGACATTTCATTTACCTGCATGGAAACACGGAGAAACAGGCAACTTTCATGAATAAAAACCCACAAAGGTAAAATAAAGGGCTCTTAGAGCTAGCTATCAAGTTGTTGAATTTATAGCCAAGTCAAAAAAATCACATACATTGTGGCAGAGACAAGAACACTTCCTGTTGCAAAGCTATTGTGAAGGAGATGCTTGAACCTGAAGCAGCTAAGGAAATAATCAAGGTCCCTCTTTCAGACAACACAATTTCCATTCATATTAATGACATGTCTGCAGACATTGAAAAAATGGTATTGGAAAATATTTGTATCAGTGACAAATTTGCATTGCAACTTGACTAGTCGACTGCTATCAGTGGACATGCCAATTGACTCTTGGCCAATGTGTGTTTTGTGGATAGTGATGCAATTAGAGAAAATGTCTTTTTTTGCAAGGCATTGCCAGAAAAACCAACAGAAGAAGAAAATTCTGGGGTCACATCAGGACCCAAGGAGGACTTAATTGGAAAAACTGCACAAGTGTCTGCTCCAATGGAGCTGCAGCCATGGTTGGGCGCACCAAGCATTGTAAGAAGAGTGAAGGAAAGAAATCCAGATGTGGTTGTTCCGCATTGTTTATTACACTGTGAGTCCCTCGTAGCCAAGACTTTACCAGCAGATCTAGTTCCTGTGTTGGATGATGTTGTGCTTATGGTAAACTTTGTAAAGTCATGGTCCCCCGAAAAGCTGCATGTTTGCTGCTTTGTCTGAGGAGATAGGAACGAAGCAGAAAACGTTGCTGTTTCATATGGAGGTCCTGTGGTTGTCACGTGGCAAGGTCTTGGTTCATGCCTATGAGCTGCGGGAGGCACTTAGTGAGCTACATGTGTGTCTTTGTTCGATTCCTGTCAAATTATTAGCTTTGTGTTTAGTCAAACAGGATCAGGTTTCACACTGAGTAAGTGAACAGAAATATGAACAATTATTTCTTTGTGTTTATTTGATTTCTATTCAAGAGAATTACTTTGTACATAGTCTATATAGACAGAGTTAATTTTTTAAACATTTTTAATGGTATTGTGCCTTGTGATTGTATTCTTTTTCATTAAAAACAGATATATGATCACTAAGTAGCAAGCTAGACAGAGAGGGAACCACTTATTCTAGCAGCCAAGAGGTTGAGGATGGGGAATACGGGATGCAGGATGGGAACGGGGGTGGAGGGATGGCGAATTTGGTGATAGGAATTCCCCCAATTCAATGTGAATATGTACCTAACATACTACTGTGAAATATGTAAGCCAATGTGGTGAAAATAAAAATTATTTTAAAAAGTGTGACTTTGCACAAAAATGGTTGAAAAACACTGTTCTAAGCCTGCTAGAAGCAATTTCAGAATGCAGAACCCTGAGTAACTTCTGAGTGCTTCTGGGTATGTCCCAAAACAGACCCCATATGATTTCCCTGATCTAACCATGTATTTTTTCTTTTTTATTAATATACTTATTTAAATACCTTAATTACAAATATGATTATATAGTTGGGTTCCAGTCATGTAAATAACACCATCCTTCACCACTGCAACATTCCCATCACCAATGTCTCAAATCTCCCTCCTCCCCACCCCATTTCTGCATATTCTAGGCAGGCTTTTTACGTCCCGCATTCATTCAAATTGTTATGATAGTTCTCAATGTAGTTATTCTCTAACCGCACTCATCACTCTTTGTGGTGAGCGTCATGTTGTGATGGACTTTCTGGCAAAAATCTCTTTCATTTTTCTTAAAACCCATAGATGAGTGAGACTATTCTGCATCTATCTCTCTCCCTCTGATTTATTTCACTCAGTATAATAGATTCTATATACATACTTGTATAGGAAAATTTCATGAATTCATCTCTCCTGATGGCTGCATAATATTTCATTGTATATATGTACCACTATTTCTTTAGCCATCTGTTGAAGGGCATCTTGGTTGTTTCCAAGGTCTGGCTATTGTAAATAGCATTGTAATGAATTATAAGTGTGAGGAAGAGATTTTTGTTTTTTATTGTATTGTATTTTTGTGTTCCTAGAGTATAACCTAAGAGTGGTATAACTGGACTATGCCACTAGATAGCGTTCCCACCAGCAGTGAATAAGAGTTCCTTTTTCTCCACATCCCTGCCAGGATTGCTTGATTGCGCACATTGGTGTGCACCAACTTCTGTGGAGTGAGATGGTACCTCATAGCTGTTTTGATATGCATCCCTGATGATTAGTGATGTGGAGCATTTTTTCATGTGCCTTTTGGCCATTTGTATTTCCTCTCTTCTCTCCACTTTTTGATAGGATTAAATATGTTTTTCTTGTAAAAATTCCAGGAGCGACTTCTGAGCGAATAGCCAAGAGTAACCCCTGAGCATCACCGGGTATGGCCCAAAAACCAAAAAAAAAAAAAAAAGTATTGGATGAATAGTTTCTCCCACTCAGTGTGTGGCTCTTGTGTCCTGGGCACTATTGCCTTTGAGTGCAGAAGCTTCTCAGCTTAATACATTCCCATCTGTTTATTTCTTTTTTTTTGTCCCCAATTTCCAATACAGACCAGACAAGGGTCTGGGTTGAGGTGTATATA
>PVKC010018938.1:0-19363 GCA_004027635.1 Crocidura indochinensis
GGCGTCGGGTAGATAACGGTGACGAATGGCCACCCGCCCCACAGGGCCCCTGGCCCATCTGGTTTGACTTTGGTCTGTCATAAGGTGCCCTTGGGCCCCCACCCCTGCCCTCAGGCAGTCCCATCAGAGGGATGCAGGGGGCCACATACCCACATCCCCAAAACCTCTGCCCACTCGGGAGCCCTCTCCTGCTGGCCGCAGCCCCCTTAGTCCAGCCCTGTCCTGTGGGCGGGATCCCGAAGTCCCTGCGTGCCTTCGGTACTAAGGAGTGTGGGGAGAATGGCAGAGGGCTGCTCAGAAGGCAAGTGGGGCGGCGGGGTGGAGTCCGGTCCAGCAGTGCATGTGGTCATTGTCAGGAAGAATTTCTGACAAGACTCCCAACCCTCGGAGCCCTGTGGCCCCATATCATCGATTATCTGGAGAGAGAGCAGCTTCCGGGTCCAGCCCCAGGTTGGCCCGGGGAAGTGAGGTCAAGCCCTAACCCTCTAAGCCCCAGGCTTCTCCCAGTTCACTCTTCAGGGCAGGGGCAAGGAATGGGTGCTCCTTCAGATGTGGGGACCCCTGCCTCCTGTGCCCCTGGGTCTCTCACAGCCTCCCAGGAAGCACTATGCAGGTCAGCTTCAGACTAACAACAGCCAGAGCAGTAAGGAGTATGTGAGCCACTGGGTGCTGCTGGGGTTCATGTAGGACCCACCCAGCCCTACCTTGTCCAAGTCACTACAGGGCCAGACCCCACTCAGTGAGGAGATTGAGAGATGCAGGACTGGGGATCCCTCACCATACTCAGGAACTGGGGAGATATTCAGGGCCCAGATGTGACTGCAAACCCTGTAAGCCAGAATCACAAAGCTGGGGTGCAGGTCACCTCAGAGAAGTCACTGAACTACTGCTTCCCCTGCATCCTGGGGGCTGCCTGCTCCCCGCCCAGTGGGGACAGCTGAGGAGCAGAGTAAGGAACCCTGACCTCTTGCCCCCCGCAAGGCAGGAAAATCCCTCTCCCTCAGTATCACATTGTTGAGAATTAAGTTTGTTGAAATAAAAATTGGTCTTGGTATTAACTCGGCATCAAGCATTTTCTCCGGGATCCTGGGGGCCGCACAGGGGTCAGACGCCCATTCCCAGAGTCAGCCGTCAACTCAACTTTCAGGGTGCCAATGACCTCTAACCCTGCTCCCCCAGCTGCACCTCTCAAGGAGGCAGCACCCTCTTCCTCAAGCCCGAGGCCTTTCGGTGACTGTTGTGGATCTTTGCGGTCCTATCCTGGTCCTTCCTTCTGCCTGTTATGTGGCAGTCATTGCTCAGAATTGCCATAAGCTCTTAGTACTCAGCTCCAGTAGGCTGATACCCAGCAGGCCTTGGTATCCCCACTTCGGAGCTGGCAAGAGTGAAGTCTGGGCATGGCTCTGTGCTTAAGAGCCCTCATTTGACCAGTGTTGCCCACATGTGTTGAGCATGGACCCTGAGGCACTGCCATTGCCCACCCCCCCCCAACATGGCCATAGACAGCACAGTAGGGCCTGGCATAAGTGACACTGAGGATCCCAGGGAGCACTACACTACCCAAAGTTTACCCCACAGTCCAGCGTCACAGTAGCCCCAGACATGGCATGGCAGTAACAGTCACAAAGGTGAAGGTGAACGTGGCCAGAAAAGCATAAAGTAGGGGCCAGAGCAATTGCATAGAGGTAGGGCATTTGCCTTGCAGGTAGCCAACCCCAAACAGACCCAGGTTCGATCCCCAGCATCCCATATGCTTCCCCAAGCCTGCCAGAAGCAATTTCTTGAGTGCATACAGGAGTAACCCCTGAGTGCAGCCAGGTGTGACCTAAGCGCCCCCCCAAAAGAAAGCATAAAGTAGGATTTGTACCAGTGGAAGGTGAGACCCTGGGACCCCAGGACAGCAGGTGGTTAGATACCCAGAGGCACTGAGCAGGTACAGTGAGGGACTTTGCCTTCTGGGAGCCAACTCTTCCATGGGACTTATTTGGAAAGCCTATACTCCCCCCATAAACACTGCATGAGTGGTACCAGCCTCAGGTGGCCCCTAGAGCAAGCAGGCCTTTCCTGGCCTTCCTTAGGGCACCCCAGAGGCCGGTACTACTCCTGGAGTGTGGGTATCCCTGTGGCGAGCCAGGGGGAGGGGTCATAGTCTGCCCAGCTGGTGGTCCCCTCACAGCCTGTCTGACCGCGTCCCCAGCAGCGCATTTTGGGGGGGCGAGGTGCAGCCTGGGAACGGGCTGGACTGGGGGCCTGGGAACGAAGGCGGTGGCCCCCAGGAGGACTCTCGAGTGGGACCAGCTGTTGCTGCCCGGCTCCAATTCCCGCCGCGCCCGAGGCCGGTGGTCTGCCTGGGAGAGAGTGGGCGGGCCAGGCCTGCCTTCCTCTGGGCAGAAGGTCCCCAGGGCAGCAGGTGGTGGAGGGGCCACCTTCAGAGGGTGTCCCTGCTTCCACTAAACAGGGTCCCAAATCTGTCCTGAGCACTGGGACCTCCCACCTGACTCTTGGGCCAATCACCTGCAGTGGTCCGCCAGGGTTCCCCAAGACTCCCCTCCAGGAGCCTGGCACCAGCTGGCACCCTGGAAGGAGCCTATCCTCAAGATAACCTGGAAACTCCATCTCACCTTGGATACCCCAAGTTCTGTCAAGTTGCTCAAATGTTCCACCAGGCATGAAAATAGTGTCATCTCTTCAAGAATCCTCCCTTCGGAGAGCACGGCAGGGATGGCACTTGTCTTGCACAGGCCAGCCGGGTTCAAGTCCTGCCATAATGCCACATATGGTGCCCTGAATCCCAACTGGAGTGATTCCTGAGCACTGAATCAGAAACCATTTGTGAACTCAGTGATACACCCCTAAAGTGTAGCCCAGGTCCCCAGTGGAAGAAACTTTCCCAAAGACATGTTTCTCTCCTAGCACTGGCTACTAGCAGAGGGCTGGAGGACATGGTGGTGGATGTCCAATGCTGTGTTCCCATCTGAACTGTGGCACCTTGTGAAAGCATCTACTTGTCCTCTGTAGTCTTTTTTTTGGGGGGGGCACATCCGGTGATGCTCAGGGGTCACTCCTGGCTATGCACTCAGAAATCGTTCCTGACTTGGGGGACCATATGGGATGTCAAGGATCAAAGCAAGTCTGTCCTGGGTCATCCATGTGCAAGGCAAACGCCCTACTGCTGTATCATCACTCCGGCCATCACTATGGCCCCATGTCCTCTGGAATCTTATTGGAGCTGGGGGAACCGGGCTAGAGACTGAGGATGGACCCCTCAAGGGCTCTGGGGAAGGGGTTTGAGTGGGTGGACTGGGAACTTCCCCAAATGAGAGCGTGGGGTTCTACTGGTTTTTGTAGAGGCTGTGGGTAGAGAAGAGAGCGGAGGGGAATCTTCTTACTGCTGAAATCCCTCCTGCCTGCCCCTCGGCCCCCAGGGAAGCCCTGGGGATGCAGGAACCTGATATTTTAAGACTTAAAGCAAATGTTTCTGGAGCCCAAGCTGTGCTGAGGCGCCCGCCCAGGCCTCGTGGGGGCAGGGCCAGCCACTGAGAAAAGCCCCCCCCCCATCCTCCCTGTCCCTCCCTGTTCTGGTGACAGGAGGGGCAATGAAGGGGAACCCACCTGGAGGGCTCAGAGCCTTAGACAGCTTTAGCACTGGAGAGTTGAGGGAGGGGTCCCTGCTCTGTTGGCCCTCCCCTTGTCTTCAGAACCATGTGGGGCCCACAGGGAGCCTGGCTCCCTAGAGCTGACCTTCCCTGACCCTGAAGCCAGGGGAGCCACAGAACTGCTTAGAGCATGTCCAGAGGCTGCTTTTGACCTGCTGGCAGCTCTAGACTAAGAACTTTGCAGCTTCTGGTTCAACAAGAAGGTGGGGATCTACTCGTCATGTCTGTCTGGGTGCTGGTGTGGGAGTAAGGATTCATAATAACTGGATAAAAAACTTGCATGGTGGGCTGGAACGATAGCGCAGTATTAGAGCGTTTGCCTTGCATTCGTTTAACCCAGGACAGACCTTGGTTCCCTGAGCCAGGAGCGATTTCCGAGCATATAGCCACAGGAGTAACCCCTGAGCATCACTGGGTGTGACCCAAAAACCAAAACCAAAACCAAACAAAAAAAAACCTTGCATGATGGGGGCAGGAGACAGTACAGAGGTTAAGGTGTTTGCCATGGTCAATCTCCAGCACCACATAGTCTCCTGAGCTCTGCAAGGAGTGATCACTGAGTATAGAATGAGTCAGTAGTAATCCCTGAGCATCGCTGGGTGTGGTCCAACCAACCCACATGACAAAGTTTCTTTACTTCCACATCAGAATGAACCCCAGCTGTCTGGACGATAAGCTTGGAGGCTCCACTCAGGCAGAGCAGAGCTGGCTGTAGATCCTGCTGGGAAAACTCCACAGAGCCTCTTCCATGCTTCTGGGAGTATCCAGGGTATGGAGGCTGGAGTTCCACAAATGGATGGAGGTGAAGAGGTAGAGGCAATAGGGGCGAGACAGAGATGTGGGCAGGGAATGAGTGGGCTTAGGGCCTAATCTTTAAGCAATAATTGTGGCCCAGGTAAGAATGTGGGGGGTCAGCAGGAATGGAACTTCTAGGGATTCTTTTAGGCACCCCTTGCCAGTGGGGCTCCCAATTTCAAAGCTTCTGTCATGGGACTCCCAGTCTCAGTCAGAGAGACCTGCACCCCCACCTGGTGCAAGTCAGAGAACCTGTCAGAGTCAAGAACCTCCTCAGGGATTGACTAATTTACAGGTGGGGAAACTGAGGTAAAGGGCATGTGCATCTGTCCTTACACCTTGGATAAGGAGTCACATGGAGTAATCAAATCATCAAGGGGCCTTCCTGCCTGGTCCTGGGAGGGACATGGGGTCCACTGAGTGGAGAGAAACAGCAGGCACAGGGGCCAGCAGCTGGGAGGGAGGAAGGCTAACAGATGTGTATAGGTGGATGCTATCCCAGGTCCCCCTCACTATGCCTTCTCACTGCCTTTGCACTATCCAGAACTCACCAAGGAAGGTCAGGGGTCAAGAACCACAACATGTGGATCAGCAGGAAGTGAGGTCCATATGAGCTGTACTTTGGGTCCTTTAGGACCCAGCCAGAGGATGGAGGCACATACACTCAGGACCAAGCCTTCTCCCCAAGTCCAGGTGGGACCCCACAGGGGAGGGTGCAGTTCAGTCACCTTCTGCAGTAGAGAGCAGGCATGGACAGGACAAGGGCAGCAAAGTGGGACCCAAGGATGACCCTGCACACAGAACTGCCCCTTGCCCAGGCCACACTTCCGCTCTGCAGGGCTCCAGCCTCTTCTAGCCTCCCTGTCCCTGTTCCCAGGCCCCTGGTCTGTGTTGAGCTCAGAGGCTGCAAACCAGAAAAACAAGACTAAGAGCAAACAAGCACTAAAGTCTCCAACAGTCCAACACTTGAGCAAGTCCCGAAGGCCACACAGAGGTGTTAGCAGAGAGTGTGCCATGCTCTCCTGCCAGTGCTCAACCTCTCCCAGGGCAGCCCCCTACATGCCTGCTGCAGGAAGAGGCACGACTGATGGAGACTAGACAGTTCCCTGAGGCCCTAGTCAGACTGAGTGTCCTTGGGACCAGAGCAGTAGCACAATTGGTAGGACGTTTGCCTTTTACGAGCTAACCTAGGAAGAACCATGGTTCGATCCCCCAGCATCCCATATGGAGCAGTTTCTGAGTCCAGAAAGAAGGAACCTCTGAGTATCACTGGGTGTGGCACAAAATCAAAGAAAAAGAAATAAAAGAGGGGCCGGAGAGATAGTATGGAAGTAGGGTGTTTGAGTTATATGCAGAAGGATGGTGGTTAGAATTCCGGTATCTAATATGGTCCCCTGAGCCTGCCAGGAGTGATTTCTGAGCACGGAGCCGGAGTAACTCCTGAGCACTGCCGGGTGTGACCCAAAAACCACACACAAAAAAAAAAAAAAAAATCAGAGAGAAACTATGGGATTAGATCAATTATAGAACATAGTGGGAACCAAGGGAGGCTCCATCTCCCAGTTGCTTGGCCTTTTTCAAACTGTAAACTTACAGTTTGGCAATCCCCACTCTATAGAATCTATACTCTACAAATTGTGAGATGCTTGTGCTGTGTGGGTAGGATGGACTGTGAAGACCCAGAGCTCTCTGAATGCAGGAGCTAGAAGGGGGCCAGAAGTGCAGCTCTGAGAGACAGGCCAGAGCAGGACCTGGAGCCCAGGAAACAGCAAAAGGGCTGGGTTGAAACTAAGGTGAAGAACGGGAATCCAAGACCTAATGCCATCCACTTACCTTTTCAGAGAATCTGACCCCAGCCCTGTGGGGCTCAAGGGAACCTCACTGAGATGGTAAGTCAGGCAACTTGAAGCCAGGACAGTGGTGAGATTCTCAGGGGACTCAGAAGACGCTAGAGGGGCAGAAGAACACCATAGGGGCCTTGGACAGAGACAAGGGGTGACAGCTTAGTCGGGGCCGGTGTGTCATCCTGTGTGGGCTACAGGCTCAGGCTAAGGAGAGGACCTGAGGGCTGGGGGATAGGCAAGGAACTCCATCACTACTAGTGTAAGTTGGATTCAGTTTTGGGACTTGACCACAGCCTCACTTGTGGACCAGCAGGGTCTAGGGCTGTCCTGAGTGAGCCAGGCCAGGCCGTCAGCTGTCCTGCAAGGACACACGCTGGGCCGCACCCTTGGCCCACGCCATTGGACATTCACATGACCCCGCCTGGCCGCCCGCCCGGCCGGCCAGCACCCCTGCCAGTCACGATGCCCTCCCTCCCAGTGGCACCTGCCGGCAGCTGACAGAGCTCTCTATTCCCGGGCCGGCTCCGGCTATATTTAGGCCCCAGAGGTGGGGGTGCTGTGGGGCTGCTGACCCCCCACCCAGGCTGAAGCAGGGGCAGCTGGGGTTGGGTTCCAGGCTCCACCCTTCAGCCACACACCCAGGCTCTGGCCCTGGCACCAGGGGTCAGATCGTCTGGCCATTGAGAGGATCAGGCAGCAGGAGGGGTTCAGAGCTTCTTCCTCCCTGAGATCATCCCCAGGGGCATGGGGAGCCCCAGAGTCTTCCTGCCTGCCAGACTAGAGTCCTCTTCCCTCCTGCAGCCTGGCAGGATGTTCCCTGGGAGGAAACAGCCCCGTGGAGGTCACACTATTCCTGCTGGAGTGCAGGGTCACTTCCTGAACCCACGTAGGTCTTGGTTCTTCCTCCCTGTTCTACCAACTCACACCAAACTCAGATTTCCTGCCCCCCCCAGTAATGGCTGAAGGCTGGGGCATCTAATCTTCACCCAGTCCAGCACTGTACCCCACAATCTCCAGCTCTGAGACCCTACTCGGAGCCCCTGAGTTCTTCATTGGGACCCCTCATCTCGCACCACCTCCTGCCTCTGCCCTCACCCCATCCCATGCTCTCAGCTGTGAATCCCTCTGGCTCTCTGGGTTCCTCCCACCACCCACAAGGGTGACCTTGAGCCTGGACCCCAAGTCATAGGTCACAACTGTTCCACTGGCAGCGCCCACTCCAGGGGCAAATGCTCGCCTCCAACTTTCCACCAGGTCCTCCACACCCTATTCAGTGAGACTTCCTGTTCCCCCATTCCCAGGTCAGGATAGCCCCCCACCCTTACTGCCCTCCATCCCAGGAAGCACATAGCAGGAGGTTTGTGGGGTGATGGGACTAGCTAGGTTGGGAGAGTTGAGGGCAGGCGGGAGTGTCTGGAGGGAAGTGGGCGGCTCTGAGGTTCAGGAAGTGGGGGTCTCAGGAGCTTCCTCTTGATCAGACATGTTCTAGGGGGCTGGGCAACTGGGGGGTCAGAGGCCTGGTCACAGCTGCCCCTTCCTCTCTGCCGGTCACCAGCTGGGTGGCCCCGTCTGCTGTACATCACAGGCTGGTGCCCCGAGAGTTCCACAGGCTCACAGGTGGCCAGAGTCCGGCCACGGATTTCGAAACTGGTCAGGGCTGGATGCTTGTCACCTGGGCTCATCCTCAGACAGTCATGGCAGGGCTCAGGCATACGTATCTGAGGCCCATGTATCTTCCTGCAGATACTCCACCAGCTTGTGACTTGTTCTTGTGTATTAGCAGGGGCTGGTCCCAGACCCCAGGGAAGGCCAAAGCAATCTACTCAGGGAAAAGGACCCTTGAATCTTCTTGGGAAGTAAAATTGGTATTCAAACAGTCAGATCTGAGGCCCTGGGCCAAAGCCCTGGGCATCACTGGCCTGCCTGTCCCAACCCCTCCTGCTACGCACCTCAGCTCAGGATCTAAACTTTGGCACTCCTACCCTACCAGGGCCCAAGCACTACGGGGTCCCCAAGACCATGTGCTCACCTGCAGTGCTGGAGAAGAAGCAGGCCCCCCAGCCAAATGCAGAACAAGACAAGATTCCTAACTCCACTGATCATACCAGCACCTCCAAACCAAGTCATGATGACTTACTACCCACCCTTAGGATCTGGACCTAGACTCTCATCTCCATCCAACCTACAGGGATCCCAACTCAGGGATCTGATGGCCCAGATCTGCGTGAGGCTTGGTTTCGATGGGTCTGGGGTTGGAGCAGTGTGTGCAGCTGCTGCGGAGGTTGGGCCATGTCTGAAGCATACATGATGGGCGGTCGTCCATCAGCGCGGCCAGCCCCTCTGACGATCCATCACCAGCCTCGGCCGCAGGAGCAGAGGCCTGTTTGTTTTGCCAGCTCCATGTCACTCCCTGGGGCGGGGGCCAGAGGAAATGGCCATTTTCTGCCTGGGCGGGCAGGCCACAGAGGTGTTCGAGTGTCGGGGGCCAGGCGGGTAGAATGGGGTGTGATGGGACTTCAGACTAGGCCAGCTCATGTCCCTCCCAGTCTTGCCTTGCTTCAGGCCTTCAACTCCACCTTGTTACTGGGGTAAGTGGCCTGAGGGGTTTCTGCAGTCTTCATAACCATCGGATCTGTCTGGGTCTGCCCCTTGTGACAGGTCAGGGTGGACTCAGGTGTCTGCTGTCACCAGGTCGGGGATTTCCTTGTCAAAAACCCAAGGTGCTTGATGAGGGTGCCCACGATAGCTTCCAGCAGTGGCTCTGAAGCTAGATCTAGAACCACTGGGGAATGGGGGTGAAATGGACTTCCCCAGGTCTGGGTGTCTGTGTGATGATCAGGATATGTTCAGGTTCAGGAACCAGGTCCATAGTGCAGTGATTAACTAATTTACTTTCCTTGAATCCTGTCCACTCTTGTTTGAACCCCTAGCACCATGTATGGACCATGTATGGTCCTCCTGAGTACAGAGGCAGGAATAATCCCTCAGAGCCACCAGGAGCTCCTCTAAAATAAAACAAAAATGGTTGGTTCAGGGATGTGATTCAATTAGTAGAATGATTGGTAAAACACTTGACTTGGTATATGGAGGACCCTGCCTTCCTCACAAGTGCCTCATGCACTGCCCTGTCCCTGCATCTCTAAGAGTAACCTTGGTCTTCATAGCACCTCCCAATATGCCCCCCAACAACAGAAGAAAAAAAAAGGCTGGGGCCAGAGAAATAGGACAGGTTTTAAGTGCTTACCTTGCACATAGTCAATCACAGTTTAATCCACAGCATCATATAAGGTCTCCTTAGAACCATTAGGCCTGATCCCTGGGCACAGAGCCAGAAGTAAACCCTGAGCACAGCCAGGGAGTATAGCCCCAAAACAAGAAAGAATGAAAGAGAGAGAAAGGAAGTAAAGAGAGAACAAATTAATGAGAGAAATAGAAATAAAAAGAATGATAAAGGACAAGAGACTGGAAGAATGAGAAAAGAGAAATAAGAGAAAGGAAGAAAAAGAAAGAGGGTATGAAGCAATAGTACAGTGGGTAGGGTGCTTGCTGGTATGTGGTCAACCCAGGTTTGACCCCAGGCATCCGATATGGTTCCCCTGAGCCCACCAGAAGTGATCCCTGAGTGCAGAGCAAGAGTAAGCCCTGAGCAGTGCTGGGGTTGGCCCAAAAAGCATGAGAGAGAAGGAAAAGAAAGAAAAAAGAAAGAGAGAGAAAGAGAGAAAGAACAAGAGAAAAAGAAAGGAAGAAAGGAAGGAAGAAAAGAGGGAAGGGAGGAAGGAGAAGAGAAAGAAAAGAAAAAAGAGAAAGAAAGGAGGGGTTGGATGGATAGCACAGAGGTAGGGAATTTGCCTTGCATGAGGCCAACACAGGACGAACCCCAGTTCGATTTCCGGCATCCCTTATGATGCTCTGTACCTGCCAGGAGTGATTTCTAAGCGCAGGGTCAGTAGTAATCCCCAGGAGCCACTGGGTGTGACCCCCCACACCCATAAAAAAAAGAGAGAGAAAGAAAGGAAGGAGAAAAGAAAGGAAAGGAAGGGGAAAGAAGGAAGGAAGGAAGGAAGGAAGGAGGGAAAGAGGGAGGGAAGGAGGGAAGGAAGGAAGGAGGGAAGGAAGGAAGGAGAGAGGGAAGGAAGGAGGGAGGGAAGGAAGGAAGGAGGGAAGGAAGGAAGGAGAGAGGGAAGGAAGGAGGAGGGAAGGAAGGAAGGAGAGAGGGAAGGAAGGAGGGAGGGAAGGAAGGAGAGAAGGAAGGAAGGAGGGAGGGAAGGAAGGAGGGAGGGAAGGAAGGAAGGAAGGAACAGTGAGTGGGAGGAAAACTGGGGACTCTGGTGGCAGGAAAGTGCACTTTTGAAGCTTGTTATACATTGTATGACTGTAACTCAATCATAACAACTTTATCTGGGGGGAAAATCTGTGGAGGAAAATTAGGAACAATGTTTTTTTTTGTTTTTTGTTTGTTTGTTTGTTTGTTTTTTTGGTTTTTGGTTTTTGGGTCACACCCGGCAGTGCTCAGGGGTTACTCTTGACTCCATGCTCAGAAATTGCTCCTGGAAGGCACGGGGGACCATATGGGGCACCAGGATTCGAACCGATGACCTTTTGCATGAAAGGTAAACGCCTTACCTCCATGCTATCTCCCAGGCCCAGGTTTTAACTGTGGTTTTTAAATTAAAAAAAGAAATGTTGGGGCCAGAGAGATAGATGGAGGTAGGGCATTTGCCTTGCAGACAGAAGGATGGTGGTTCAAATCCCAGCTTCCCATATGGTCTCCTGACCCTGCCAGGAGCGATTTCTTTTTTTGTTTGTTTGTTTGTTTTTTGGGTCACACCTGGCAGCAATCAGGGGTCACTCCTGGCCCTATGCTCAGAAACCGCCCCTGGCAGGCACAGGTGACCATATGGAATGTCGGGATTTGAAGCACCATCCTTCTGCATGAAAGGCAAATGCCTTACCTCCATGCTATCTCTCCGGCCCCAGGAGAGATTTCTGAGTGTAGAGCAGGAGTAACCCCTGAGCACTGCTAGATGTGACCCAAAACCCAAAATACAAAAACAGAAACAAAAAAAGAAATGCTCACAAAACAACATGAAAGAAGAAAGAAAGAAGGAAGGAAAGAAAGAAAGAGAGAGAAAGAAAGAAAGAAAGAAAGAGAGAGAGAGAAAGAAAGAAAGAAAGAAAGAAAGAAAGAAAGAAAGAAAGAAAGAAAGAAAGAAAGAAAGAAAGAAAGAAAGAAAGAAAGAAAGAAAGAAAGAAAGAAAGAAAGAAAGAAAGAAAGAAAGAAAGAAAGAAAGAAAGAAAGAAAGAAAGAAAAGAGCTGGGGGAAGAAAGACAAAAGCTGGAGAAATAGTGCAGAGGTTATTGTGCTTGCCTTGCACATAATCCGGTTCAAATTCCTGGTACCATATATGGTACTGCCAGGTGTTACTCCTGAGCACAGAGCTAGGAATAGCCCCTGAGCACCACCTCCTGAGAAAAAGAAGAAAAAGTTTTCAAGCCTCTAGATCAGAGCTAGGGACAGACATTTGGGCCACATGAAGAGAGACAACCCACAAACGCAGGAGGTGCTGGCTGCAGCAAGAAAAACAGGTGAGAGGTAAGGCAGTATCCAACTTCTGGAAAAGCAGAGGCTTCCGTGGGCTAGAGACCAGTGAATGATGGGGGGCGGGGGCAGCACATATCCAGCAATCACCCACCGCTTGCTTCTTACCCGGACATCTGCAGGCATTGTCACCTCTGTCTTCTCAGACCGAGGCAAGACTAAAAAGTGCTGGATGCAAGGTGCAGCAGAGTTCAATCTTCCGCACTCCATATGGTCCCTTCAACCCTATATGATCCCCAAGAGTGACCCCTGAGTTTGCAGAACCAGGAATAAACCCTGAATACTGTTAGGTATGGCCCCAAAGCAAAAAACATGAGTTAGGGGCCGGAGAGATAGCATGGAGGTAGGGCATTTGCCTTGCATGCAGAAAGATGGTGGTTTGAATCCCAGCATCCCATATGGTCCCCTGAGCCTGCCAGGAGTGATTTCTAAGCATAGAGCAGGGAGCAACCCCCTGAGTGCTGCCGGGTGTGACCCAAAAACCAAAAACCAAAAAAAAAAAAAAAAAAAAGCATGAGTCAGTAAAGTTAGATTCTAACTACTACAAACAAATTGACCCTTAGCCTATATTGGATGTGTAGTAGGGAAGGGTATGCAAGGAAGCTTCTCTGGGCGAATGTGGGGACTCTTCCTGGACTCAGTCCTAAAGGGGCTCTGGGGACAGTCACATGTCCCCTTCCCCCTGTTCCCAGAGTAGCTGATTCTGGTGTCCCTGCTCTGAACCAACTCAAAAAGGGTGTCTAGATCTGGAGAGATAGCATGGAGGTAGGGCATTTGCCTTGCATGCAGAAGGACCGTGGTTCAAACCCCGGCATCCCATATGGTTTCCCGAGCCTACCAGGAGTGATTTCTGAGTGTAGAGCCAGGAGTAACCCCTGAGCGCTGCCGGGTGTGACCCAAAAACCAAAAAACATATATATATATATATATATATATATATATATGAGGTATTTCACTCATGTGCCCCTCCCGTGAACAATGCAGCCACTCAAGACCCTGCTTCAATGCCCAATGCCACTCTGCACATGTGGGCGAGTGCTCTTCATCTTTCCTCCCAGTTTTTCCAGGGCATAGAAGGACCTAAGTGCCCCCTGCCTAGCAGACCAGGTAGCAAGCAGGACCCATGCAATGGAGAACAGGACAGGTCAAAACCAGTAAGGCATCCTGACACAGGTTATGAGGGCAAAGTAGGCCCCCATAGCGAGGGAACCTCGGACCCACCAGGCTGCCCAAAGAAGCCTGGGTGCCCCCTCTATGCTAGCTCTGTTGAGGAGTGGCTGGGTTCCTGCAGTGGGCACCTCAGACACCACATGGGCTTGGCCATCCCCAGTCAAGCCTGAGACAGCCTGGCGCCTGCCCACACCCCGCCTAGCATGAGCAGCTCTGTTGCACGGGCCTCCAGCACGCACCCTGATGAGGGGGCCCGGTTGGCTCCAGGGCACCCGTGGAAACTCACATCCGTTTGTCTGTCCATCCGGCACAGCTGGTGCCAAGTACCCACTTAGCAGGATGGGGCAGCTGGCGTCTCCGTGCCGGCCACTCCCTCTCCAGGCCCACTGCCTGACGGCTGAAGCCAACTGTACCCACACCCCTGTCGCAACCTCAGTTTCCCCATCTTTGAGAGGACCCTCTGGGCAGAGACCACTATTTGGGTCTCTTAGACCCCTCCTAGACCCTTCCTCTGTATCTCGGCCTATGTCAGACTTGGGGTACTAACGCTCCTCTCGCCTCACCCTGCCCCCATCACATTACCTCAGAGATGCTGACAACTTAGCAGGTTAGTGGGGGCCCAAACAGGACTTTGGTGCAGGCAGAACAGACCTGTTAGGGCCCCTTCCCGCCCCCACAGGGGTCCTAGGTAGCCCCTCTCCTCAAGGAAGGCAGCCAAGATGGGGTGTCCTGGAACCGCAGTCCAGGGACCCTTCTCCATGCTGGAGAGTGGGCCCAATGGCGGGGCTCGCCTTGGGAGTGGGGTACAGGCTATCAGGCCTCCCCTCCTCGCAGCTGTCCAGGCCCCCCTCCCCCGCCCGCCCCCAGGACTCCTATTTCACTGAGGAGATTAAGACCACCTGGCGAGAGCCCCCTCCAGTCTGCCCCCCCAGCCCCATGGGCCTAGGCCAGGAGATGCCCCTCTCCTACCACCCCAAGTTCCCTCTGGATGCACAGCACCTCAGAAGGTTTCTGGATCACCCCTCACCTCTCTCCTGATGCCTCCCCTACTCTCACCCTGGCACCTCCTGCTCTATCTCAGCAGGGTACCGTCCCCACTGCTGTTTCAACTCCACAGGGTCTGGCCCATGGGCCCAGCCACCTTTTCCTCCTCCTGCCTTCCTGGCACAAGTGAGTTTCCGTGGGAACTGGGGTCAGCCTGAGCTTGGGCCACCCCTCCCGCTGGCGTCCAACCACTGTGGGTCGGGGGGCTCCCCCGCGGCCCCCATCCAGCCTGCCGCAGGCTCAGACAGACAGGCAGGAATCTGAGCTCTGAAAACCGCAACTCTGAGATCCTCTGTTTGTTTGCTTTTGAGAAATTCCAACCTGGTTCAGCAGAGCCTCGGAGGAGGGAAGGGGTTTGTCTGGCTGGGTGGGGTGGGGCCGTGTTCATGGGCATGGGGAGGTGGAGGCTGAGGGGGCACCTGGGCCACATGGGAAAGCCCGCTGGAGGTACCTGAGGGGGCAGACAAGCGCCCCAGGAAGGGTAGCGCTGCCCTGCCCACAGTCCTGGGGTACCAGCTGGGGTTGGGGTGAGCCATGAAGGACAAGGCAGCAGAAAGGTGCTGTGACCTGAATTACTATTGGGATTCAGGTGCTCTTTGGAACCCACTACGTGGCCGCCAGCATTTCCCCTTTTTCTCAGACAAGAACACTGAGTCTGGGACAGAGCAATAGCACAGTGGATAGGGCGTTTGCCTTGCATGCAGCCAACCCTGGACAGACCCTGGTTCGATTCCAGCATCCCATATCATCCCCTGAGCCTGCCAGGAGCGATTTCTGAGTGCAGAGCCAGGAGTACCGCTGATGTGGCCCAAAAACAAAAACAAAACTAATTTAATGCAGGTGTGAGCCAAAAACAAAAACAAAACAAAACAATAAAAGAACGCTGAGTCTAGTGAGGTCAAGATGTCCCCAAGCACAGTTTCTAGCTGAGAAGCTCACCTGCCCACCTCCAGATAGCAGGCTGGAGTGTCTGGTTTGCTTCCACTGACAACAGTGGATTCTTATTTTTTTGGGGGGGAGTCACACCTGGCAGCGCTCAGGGGTCACTCCTGGCTCTGCACTCAGAAATCATTCCTGGC
Organism: Crocidura indochinensis; assembly: GCA_004027635.1. Taxonomy (NCBI): domain Eukaryota; kingdom Metazoa; phylum Chordata; class Mammalia; order Eulipotyphla; family Soricidae; genus Crocidura; species Crocidura indochinensis. The sequence goes on from PVKC010018938.1 coordinate 15,188, forward strand.
TCAGGGGACCATATGGAATGCCGAGCTTTGAACCACCGTCCCTCCTAGATCGGCAAAAACCCTACCACTGTGCTATCTCTTTGGCTCTGGGACCAAGATTCTTTCATTCTTTCTTCCTGGAGGATTCTATGGACTCTTTCTTTCTTTCTTTCTTTCTTCTTTTTTTTTTTTTTTGGTTTTTGGGTCACACCCGGCAGTGCTCAGGGGTCACTCCTGGCTCTACACTCAGAAATCGCTCCTGGCAGTCTCGTGGGACCATATGGGATGCTGGGATTCAAACTATCGACCTTCTGCATGCAAGGCAAACGCCTTACCTCCATACTATTTCTCCGGCCCCTCTATGGACTCTTTCTTCCTCCTAATTTCTCCACAGCTGCTCTGAGAGGGTCCAGCTTGGCCTCCCACTTGCCTACAGGGGTGCTGACCTTCAGAGGATCCCCCCCAGGTCAGACAGTGACTATCAGGCCATTCTCCCTTCACACAGCAGCATCCGCACCACCTGCCCAGGGTTGGACGGACCAATGTGCAGAGTCTAAACAACTGGACCAAAGTGGCCCTGAGCTCAATTCGATCTCCCTGTTACTGAGGTCTTATTTCCACACGGAATCTCTCCCCATAGTCACGCTGGTTGTTGCAATCACAATGGACAGCCGGAATTCCACACTGCCAACGAAGCCCTTCATGACAGCCTCAAGTCTGATATATTTGAATATTTTAAATGCCCGAAGAAGGAGCTGGAGAGAATGCAGAGGAAAGGAAATTGCCTTGCACACATCTGACCTGGATTCAGTCCTAGGCACCACATATGTTCCCCTGAACACTGCCAGAGTGACCTCTGAGTACAGCCAGGAGTAAGACCTTACTTAGTACAGCTAGCAGTAGCACCCAAACAGATGACACAAAGCAATAGTACAGAACTTTTCTTGCACATGGCTGAGCCAGGCTCAATTCCCAGTACTTCATATGGTTCCCCTGAGCCTGCCAGGAGTGGCACAGAGCCAGGAGTAATCCCTTAGCACTGCTAGATGTAGTCCCAAAGCAAAACAAAACAAAATGTCTGAAGCAAAGACCAGATAGATAGTTCAGAGGTTAAGGTGCTTGCTTTGCATGCCTGGACTAAGGTTCAAATCCCCAGCATTGCAAATGGCTCCCTGAGGGGCTGGAGAGATAGCACAGTGGTAAGGCATTTGCCTTGCATACAGAAGGACATTGGTTCGAATCCCGGCATCCCACATGGTCCCCCGAGCCTGCCGGGGACAATTTCTGAGCATAGAACCAGGAATAGCTCCTGAGTGCTGCCGGGTGTGACCCAAAAACCAACCAACCAACCAACCAAACAAACAAACAAACAAATGGTTCCCTGAACACTGCCAGGGGCCACTCATGAGCACAGATCCAGGAAGAGGCCCTGAGCACCATGGATGCACCCCCACCACTGTCAACTAAAACTGCACAAATACCCTTAAAGACTGAAATGATCATCAGGCCTCACCCTGTAGAGCTGCAAAGATGCTGATGTCAGTAGTTTAGACTTCTTGGTTTGAGCAGTGCTGAGAATCAAACCAGGCATGTGCTTTCCCACTGAACCACATCCCTACCCTGAGCTGTCATTCTTCCTGGCCTCTGGCCCTGGTTTCTGACTTCTCAGGGTTCTGAGCGAAGGGTGACTCTGGCTGATTCACCCCAGCGTTCCCATTGGCTGAGCCTTCATGGGTCACTTTTCATCTCCAACTTCCAGGACCCCCATCCTGACCAATCATCCTTCCTACCTTGGGGCAGGCAAGTGATGACCCAACCCAAGTGCAGGAAGCAGGAGGTTGTTCCTTCATCTCACAGAGACTGCTGGGGTGATGGACTTGCCTCCATGTTCACTGTGCAAGACATGCCTGCACTTGGATGGTGTCCTATGGTATGAGACATGCCTGCACATGAGTATTGTCCTGTTGTCCTGTGTGTGATTGACACATGCTGACATGTGGACCCACACATGTGTCATGTGAGCGCTGGGTTTATAGTATGTGATTGCTTACAGCATCCTGCCCATTCGCACACACCTCACATGTTCATGTGCTCATGGGTGAGTGTGGGCTGCCAGAACCGACACCCTCAGGCTCATGTTTATAGATGGATATGTGGTGGTGTGGGGTGCCCAAGCAGTCAGGGGTGCTAGCAGGGAATCAGGGTCCCCAGATGGCTAGAGGAACCCAAGGACAGAATCTACACATTCATTGCTCACCCTCAGCATATCCCTGATCTTTGGGAACATGCCCCTCTCCCTCGGAAGAGTGAGTGTCGCTGGTTTATTCAGCGAGGACTCCACTTTGGCAGAGATCAGCAGACGGGAACCCAGATGACTCTGGGTACAATCCTTGCAGCCCCTGCAGCCCGTGGACTCCGGCTAGTGTGTCCAGTAGGTGGACAGGCCCATGGCAGGCAGCACACCATGGGGTTCATCCTCCCACCAAGTGGGCAGCTAAACCAACAGGCCCAGAAACCCGAGATGGACCGGGCCTGGCTGTCCATCAGTCTATCTGTTTGTTTGTTTGTTCTGGATTTGTGGGAACTTCCAGCCTGCAGGGGGCCCTGGTGCCCCATGGGGGAATCAGGGGTGCTATCCCCAGGCCAAGCTGACAGCCCCATCCGGCCTGGCTGTCCCCTCTCACCGGCTCCCCCCATCTGTCCTCCTGGGCACAAGGCCCAGAAGACAGCACCCACCATGAGGGGGTACAGAGAAACCCCAGCAGCCCAGAGGCTGCAGCGCAGCTGTGCACGGCTGTGTGTATACACCAGGCTATCGCCTCCCGCTCGCTCTCAGGGGGTCTGGTATCACAGGGGGTGCACTCCTCTCTCAGTCTTTTTTCTCTTCTTCCCCCACCACCTCAGGGTCTCAGCCCCTAGGATTGCTATGCTCCTTCCCACCCTCCAGGCAGTAAGTTTGACTGGACTCTGAGATGTGTCAAGGCCCATGCTCCTCCCTGCTGGAAGTAGAGGGAACTGGGATTCCTGCAGAGCCTCAGGTGCTACCTCTGGAGGGGTTAGGAGGGACCCCATCCCTGTCCCGCTGACCAGTACCCCCCAGCACTGAACTATCTCTAGCTCCTGGATCCTTGCCAAACTCCCCATCATTCCCATCTGGCTGGACCCACTTGGGGAACCGTGGCTCCCCCAACCGGGACTCCTGTCTGCTGTGTGCTTCACCTCATAGACCTCAGGGGTTAGCATGGACATTTGAAAAAAAGGCTGTGGAGGAGGATGTGGGGAAGGCTCTCAAGAATGTAGAGAGGGGCCCGGAGAGATAGCACAGCGGTGTTTGCCTTGCAAGCAGCCGGTCCAGGACCAAAGGTGGTTGGTTCGAATCCCATTGTCCCACATGGTTCCCCCTGCCTGCCAGGAGCCATTTCTGAGCAGACAGTCAGGAGTAACCCCTGAGCACTGCCGGATGTGACTCAACCCCCCCCCCAAAAAAAAAGAATGTAGAGAGGACAGGCTGGAAGCAATAGGGTCCCCAAAAGAGCCTCTACTCTGTGGCACATAGAGCCCCCACCCATGGGAGAGTGTGAGTGGCTCCTTTCCCCACCCCTCACAAAAGAGCCTGGTCCCTAATTCTTTCCTGCCGCCCTCCTCCCCAGTCACAAGCCCCCAAGGAAGATATAGCCCTCCCTCACCTAGAGACAGAGAATCCACTAGGTCCTAAGACAGTGCTAGCCGGGAAGAGCAAAGGATCCAAAGCATAGACCCTGCAGAACTCCCCCATCCCCAGACATTCTCTGTGCTCCTCTCCTCCATAGCCTGTGTCTTGGAGGCCACAGTAAACGGTGCACCCTCCAGTCGCGGAATCAAGGTGCTCCCATCTGCCTCTGGAGCTACTCACCCACAGCATTCACCACACACACACACACACACACACACACACACACACACACACACACGTGTGCGCGCACACACACAATCTAGGTGCCTTCACACTGGGCAGCTTCACTGGAAGGACAAGGTGGAGTCACCGTACCAGACAGGTGAGCAAAGGGAATGGAAGACCCCTCACAGTTCCCAGAAAAGTCGGTCCCCTTCAACCTCCCCTGTGGAGACCCCAGAAGAAGGGCTCTTCCCGCTTGATCTGGATCGATAGTAGCGCGAAGCCACTGCAAAAAGGACACGCACTAAGGGCTCCTAGATGGG
>PVKC010018939.1:0-19362 GCA_004027635.1 Crocidura indochinensis
GTACATTATTTTACATAAAATACATGTATGCAATTTTAGATATATAATATATAAATAATTTATATATATAAATTATTTATATATTATATATCTAAAATATATATACATTATTTATATATTATATATCTAAAATTGCATACATGTATTTTATGTAAAATAATGTACTATTTTTGAAACTATTGTCAAAACCAATCAGTTTTAAAGTCAATTAAAAACTTTGATGAGTCACAATCCTTGTCATTTCAGCTGGATATTTTCCAAAAATGCTTATCAGAATATGAGGAAGTATAGTTAATGAATTTATGTCTCTAACTTGTTATTAGCTGTTATAATTTGCTACCCAGTATTGGGAAGATTTGGAGAGAATAAGAAATGTATAAACTCAAGAAAATGTGGTAGTAGCATAGATATAAAAAGTTTAGATAAACCATTTGGCTCATGAAGAATTGTGGATGCAATTTTGAAAAGAAATGATGAAATCAAATATCTATGTATCTTCAAGTATTATAAAGTAGTTTAAAGTGCCATAGGCTTAGATATAAAGACTATAAATGCCATAAAATAAAGCAATTCTCAGACTTTAATTTTCAAGTGACTAAAATAGGTAAAATTGCTAAATTTTCAATTTTGATCAATTTTCCAAGAATAATAGAAATAATCTTTCTTCTGCTCTTCTTATATGGTCAAGAAAGGTATGAAAATTTAATGTTTGCTCTGAGTTCAAAGCAATATTACAAAACAGATACAGGAAATGTATTACAGAGTTGGTTATGGAAATGGCATCAAGCAGAAAATAATCTGTAAATGCAGTGATAGTCAACAATTCATATTGTCGGGTCCGGAGAGATAGCACAGTGGCGTTTGCCTTGCAAACAGCTGATCCAGGACCAAATGTGGTTGGTTCAAATCCCGGTGTCCCATATGTTCCCCTGTGCCTGCCAGGAGCTATTTCTGAGCAAACAGCCAGGTTTGTCATCCACATAGAGTTGGAAAGGCTTTGTCACATTATGAATATCTAATGCTGGGGCCTTTAAAAGGCTGCCTGGAGGCTCCTGAAGACTTATTCCTGCTGGGTGCCCCAGGCAAAGTCTTTTCCTCTTGTCAAGTTATATAGGGGTTGTGCCACTTCTGCAAACCGAGGAATCCAGAGTTGGCAATACACCCTCTGTCCCCAGAAATTCTCTCATCTGTCTGCTGGATGTGGGAGTTGGATAGCTTATGATGACAGCTTTCTGGGAAGCAGACAAGGTTCTCACACCTCCAGACAGGTTGTAACCCATGTACGTGGCCTTCTCCTGGCAAAGTTGAGCCTTCTTTGACACCTTATAACCTTTGTCCTGTAAAGTCTGTAGGAGTGCTCGTGTCCCCTTCAAACAGTTCTCCAAATTTTCAGCTGCTATTAATAAGTCATCTACATACGGAATGAGGGTACATTAGAGTGTCTCTCCGGGAATTCCCTAAGGTTCTCATAGAGGGCATCTCCAAATATTGTGGAGGAGTTTTTGAACCCCTGTGGCAGTCGTGTCTCATAGAGGGCATCCAAATTCCAAATTATTTATTTCTGAGCAATGCCTGGTGTGGCCCAAAAATCCCAAAAAGCAAACAAACAAACAAGCAAAAAAATTCATACTGTGTATTGGACATCCACTACCATAGGACTATAAGTTCATCTTTCTTGTCGATCCAAATGAGAAAGCTTATGTGCTTGCAAAATGCTTCTTTCACTATTAAATATCTTCATAGATGTGGAGTATATTTGTATGTATTTCTAGATATGAAAGGAACACAATTGAATTAACTCAGTCCATTATATTTAGGCTTTGTATCCCATGCCTTAATTAAACTCTTTGCTTTATTTCTTAGGGAAACTATTGAGTGCACATTTTAAGCAGGAATACGTCAATTAGGAAACTATATATTGCAGAGTGAAATAATTGGTATAATTATGGTTCAAATATTCTATTATTTTCCACTAAAGGCTTTGCAAAAATATATCACTCAAAAAATGAAGTATATTTTCCTGCAATATATAAGGCATGGGTAAGGAACTTATCTCAGTTAATGGAATAATAGCAGATAAAAAACACAAAATTATAGTACAAGCCAAATGTTTGAAAAGAATTCTAACATGTGTTTTATATTCTTCCTTTCAAGCCAGCATATTCAGATAGTGGTATAAGAAAGAAAATCCTGAAAATGAAAAAATGAGAAGAAAATCCTTTATGTTGCATTATGGAATTGAATTTCCATGAACCGAATCTGGATTTTTTCATGATTCCAGTAAAGTTCAATTAACCCATTATTGATCTATATATCTTCATTTATTTCTTAGAGATGATTTTACTCTAATAAAATATTTTCTGTCGGGGCCGGGCAGTGGCGCTGGAGGTAAGGTGCCTGCCTTGCCTGCTCTAACCTAGGATGGACCGTGGTTCGATCCCCTCGTTCCCATATGGTCCCACGTGCCTGCCAAGGGCGACTTCTGAGCGAATAGCCAGGAGTAACCCCCTGAGCGTCACCGGGTGTGGCCCAAAAACCACATTAAAAAATTTTTTTTCTCAAAATGAAGAATAAGCAAGGAGTGCAAACAACAATATATAAAAGGGAAAAACAATAAAGAGTGAAAAATAAAATGTCTGCCCCAGAGGCAGGCAGAGGAGTGGGTAGGAGGGAATCTGAAAATGTTTGTGGCAGGAAATGAACACTGGTGAAAGGTATTGTACATTGTATCACTGAAATTTGATCATGAAATACTTTTTAACTGAAAAAATATCTGTGAAAAATAAACCAAATGTATTATGAGCAACCTTATGACCACAGTGTTTAAAGCAATTAAAAAAAATAATCATGTCCAAAAAAGAATAATCAATTTTTAAAAAATCAATTCATACCAGGTATAATTAAAGCCATAATATAACAATTTGACATATTTATAAGATAAAGAAATAAAATAGTTTTGAAGTAAAGATAAGAGAAATAGCTTAGGTAAGACAGTTTGAGTGAAATTGATTTCATTGATAAAAATAAAGTTATGATCATATAATAAATCATATCATATTTCAAAATAATATTTACATTAATCAATGCTGAGACGTTACAATGTCAACAATATAAAACAATCATAACATGACTTTCTTATTTTAATACTATTATTTATATGCCTGTGTGTGCTTTATTCTTAAAATGCTCCAAATTATCAAAGATATAATCTGAAAAAGTAAAGGTATTTCCAAGTTTAAAGATTTATATTTGGTGGTGTATATTTAACACAGAATTTAATAATGTAAAATTTTCTAAGCTCATTAGCTCTGAATTAATATTTTAGGAGTTAATTTCCATATTAATCTCAATGTACAAAAATGTAAATATTTCTGTACAGTGAATTAATGTTTTTTTCTTCTTAATGTAACAATACATTAATTTATATGAAATTAAAACAGGAGTAATGATATCTTTCTTTCAAATAAAACAGTCTTGTACTAAAAAAGGTTATCTTTGAATATACAATTTAATATAACAATATGCTCTGAATCTTAAGACACAGCAATCACTTTGATCTTAATGTCATTAAAACATCATTTTGAAACTTGGCCAATTTCACTATGCATAATTTTTTTATCTTTTCTGACAAATTATACATTTTATTTTTAATAAAATATATTCAGTATTAAATATTACATGTGATATTGCTTAATCAATGTATTATTGTGATATTATTTGATTGAACTAGTTTTAAGCTAATAAAACTGCATCAATGGCCTCAAATTTAGATTTAATGACCATACATCCAATGTAGCTAATATTCTGTAATACATGAATTCAACTTTATTTTTATTATTTAGTGTTATTAATTCATTTGATTAAGATGTTAGTTTTCAGAAAAATTAGCCATCTTCATTTTCCTTCTCTGTACACTATAGAGACTAGTTTTAATATCAGATGCTCTGTGTATATAGCTATTCATTAAAGGCAATTTTAGAATAATATCTAGACACTTATTTTTGAAAATGATATTTAACTTATATTATTTGACTTAATGTAATTTATATTTATGTTTTATTTTAACATAATAGGTATAGAATATTAAATTTATCAATGAACCTTCTGAAAATATCTGCCTCTGACCTAGATTAAACATTATTCCAGAAAGCTTGTATATGACTAAGAGAAGCCCTCACAACTATTTCCATCTTCATACCTAATACATCCTTTTCTTTTGAATTCTGTTCCTGTTTTCTGGAAGGAAGTAAATAGCATTGCAAGTATTTTTATATCAAATTTTTAGTCTAGGGGCCCGGGAGATAGCATGGAGTAAGGCATTTACCTTTCATGCAAAAGGTCATCGGTTCGAATCCCAGTGCCCCATATGGTCCCCGTGCCTGCCAGGAGCAATTTCTGAGCATGGAGCCAGGAGAAACCCCTGAGCACTGCCGGGTGTGACCCAAAAACAAAAACAAAAACAAACAAAAAATTTTAGTCTAATAGCAACTTATTTGATGTAACCTTATTTAATGATTCTAGAAATTTTAATACTTATAAAGTAAAAATTAGAATTTGTTGAACTTTTCCTCAAGTGTTTTACACAAATAAACTCCACAAAACATCAAAGATTTTCTACAGATTGATGCTAGAATGACTCTCCACATGCATGCAATACAAAACATTCATTGCACTAGTACCATTGATAATTTTATTTTCAACATTTTTGTGCACTACACCTATATCTTCTACATAATGGAAACTATTCCTCTGCTCCTCTAATTGACCATCATTTCCTTAGGTTTTATATCTTAAGTCTAAATTCATTTTTCCTATAAGTTCATTTTATTTCCCTCTAAAGTACAAATCTAGATTATTAATCATTACTTATATTATAACAAGAGGATACATTTTCTTAATATTTATATTTTTAATATTAATGTGTAGTTTATTTTTAAACTGTAATATTAAATATAAATTGTTTGTTAGTTCTTTATACTGGGAAAACATAAAACAATAATTTGTCTGATTATGGTTACCTACGTTAAAGAAAATATATGTAGATATAAAATGAAAACATAGCCAAATGTTAGAATCACAAAACCAAACATGGCTCAAAAAAATTCTTAGAAAGTACATAGAAAAGAAACTTGTGAATAACTTTCCCAAGAATTTTTAGTTATGTAAATGTCTTACTGCATTCAAGAGTGATATTTTCAGCACATATATGCTCTTTACTAGTCTTCTTTAACTGCTTATCTTAGCATATATTTGGTAATTGTGATGTATAGGTCAAATGAACTCCAAAATACATTTTTCCGCAATCTCAGCAGCCATCCTACAAGTTATATGAAAATATCAAATATGAAATTGCAATACTAGGGTTTTTCTGTTTCCTAATTAGAACAGAAATTTTTATTACTATTATGAGTATTGTTACTTTACCTGTGATTCTAAAACTTCAATTATTTGATAATTCATCTAGAGACAGAAAATCATAACCAATTTTATATTGACATGCTTCTGTCCTAGTCACTCATGGTCCAATATTCTTTCTAACGTTTAAAGAAAAAAAAATACAATCTTTTAACATGATGGGTAAATTGCACAACTACTAAGTATGGAGTTAATTAGAAAAAATAGTTTAAAACCTCTCTCAAAACATATCTGTTTGAAAAAGGTGATTTTTACAGACAGATATACAAACAAGCATATAGAAAGAAAATATTCTCAAAAGTAAATCACTAGTCAAAAATCATAAAGATCAGAATGAGAATATATCCATTATTACATAGCAAGTAAGTTTAAGATCATTAGAAAATGTAATGTCCGGCAATTATCATGATACTGTTGGGACCACCTGTGTTCTGATGCAATTTTGTAAGGAACCACATGGTGAGAGCTAAATGCTATGTTTCCCAAGTCAATTTCCATTTGCACCACCCCAAGCTACATGGCCATATGAGGTAACCTATCTGAAAGGGACAAAAGACAACAATGGAAAGATACCCCCTAGAAGACAGCCTTTTTGCTTTCAAGTGTGTGGATCCTGATGGTGGCTATAACAAACAGCTAACCTGGACATGACTGCCACAGAGGTTCAAGAACTCCTCCACAATATTTGGAGATGCCCTCTATGAGAACCTTAGGGAATTCTCGGAGAGACACTATAATGTACCCCCATTCAGTATGTAGATGACTTATTAATAGCAGCTGAAAGTTTGGAGGACTGTTTGAAGGGGACACGAGCCTTCCTACAGACTTTACAGGACAAAGGTTATAAGGTGTCAAAGAAGGCTCAACTTTGCTAGGAGAAGGCCACCTACATGGGCTACAACCTGTCTGGAGGTGTGAGAACCTTGTCTGCTTCCCAGAAAGCTGTCATCATAAGCTATCCGACTCCCACATCCACCAGACAGATGAGAAAATTTCTGGGGACAGTGGGTGTATTGCCAATTCTGGATTCCTCGGTTTACAGAAGTGGCACAACCTCTATATAAAGTGACAAGAGGAAAGGACTTTGCCTGGGGCACCCAGCAGGAATAAACCTTCAGGAGTCTCCAGGCAGCCCTTTTAAAGGCCCCAGTATTAGATATTCCTAACATGACAAAGCCTTTCCAACTCTATGTGGATGACAAATCAGGGCTTGCAAAGGGAGTCCTGACCCAAAAATTGGGACTATGGCAAGGACCAATTGCATACCTAAGCAAAAATCTAGGTCCAGTTGCCACCGGGTTTCCACTATGCCTACACATATTAGCTGCCTCAGCAGCACTGGTTCAAGACTCAGGAAAACTCATGTTAGGGCAATGGGTGGTATTCATGACCACTTATGCAATAGAGGAAGTCCTGAGGACTTGAGACACCCTCAACCCCCCACCCCCAGAGTAGATGGATCAGCAATGCCAGAATCACTGGATACTAGTCTCTACTACTAAATGAGCCCAACATCACAATAGCATCCCTGCTCTGCTGAACCCTGCAACCCTGCTCCCCAACTGATTGGAAGAACATCCCCATAACTGTAAAGAAATAATGGATCACCTGACGGGTTGAAAGACAATCTGAAGAACATCCCACTCCCTGATGTTGAAGCCACTTATTTTACAGTTGGAAGCAGCTACATAGAGGATAGGGAGAGATATGCAGGGGTAGCAGTAGTGGGTGATAATGGCATCATCTGGAAAGTAGCCATACCGAAAGGCACCTCCACCTAAAAGGCTGAATTGTTGACCCTGACACAGGCCTTATGCATGGGAAGAGGGAAGAGAATCAACATCTCCACATATAGCTGTTATGCATTTGCCACTATTCATGCACACGGAGCCATTTATCAGGAAAGAGGGCTTCTGACTGCTGACAAGACCTTCTTCAGGTTGTGTGGGAGCCTAAGGCAGTGACAGTGATTCACTGCCCAGGATATCCAAAAGGAGAAGATCCAGATGCAGCTGGAAACCAACATGCTGATTTGGTTGCTTAAGCAGCCGCCAAAGAGACCTCTGAAGCTCTTTTGACCTTTCCTGCACCCACACTGAATATACCATGAAGGATGAGTATTATATTAATAAAAAGGGGAAATTATGGAAGGATGACTGGGCATAGGACGAAGAGGGAAGGATCATTTTTCCCCTAAAGCTGGAGGAGCTGTTAATCAGACAGGTGCATAACTGCACCCATCTGGAGAGTATAAAGGTGAAGGAACTCCTTAGGGGATAGTACATCATAGAGAGAGTAAGAAAACTTATGGAATGGGAGGTCAATAAATGCCTTGTATGTAGAAAAGTGAATGCAAGAGAAAATAAGGCCAGACTCAGGAAGCACTCATGGAGGAAAGAACCAGGAGTATTCTGGGAGGTAGGTTGACTTCACAGAACTAGAACCAGGGAAGCATGGATATAGATATCTATTGGTAATGATGGATATATTTTCAGACTGGGTTGAGGCTTTTCCCACAAAAAGGGAGACTGCCAAGTCAGGTAGCGAAGACAGTTTTAGAGGAAATTGTTCCCTGGTTTGGGTTGCCAGAAGTTATGGAATCTGACAATGGTCTGACTTTAGCTGGTTTCATTTCCCAGGAAATGCAAGAGCACTAGGGACTAAGTGGAAGCTGCACTGTGCATATAGGCACAGGACAAGTAGAGAGGATGAATCAGACTCTAAAAGAAACATTAACAAAATTAATTGAGGACACTGGCGGCAATTGGGTAGATCTCCTTCCCTTTGCTTCCTTCGGGCTCAGTGTTGTTCTGTCACTCCTTATGAGATTCTTTTTTGGGCGGAAGCCTCCTGTGTGTCCTAGGTTATGGAAGGATGTAATACAAATGTTGAATGATCACACTGTACTCCAGGCAGGCCTTACAGGCCTTCTGACAGGTTTTGAGAACATTACACCAGAATATCAAAACTGTGCACAAAGGAGAGCCTGGAGCTGAGACAGCACACAGTTCAACAGCTGAAGACAAGTTCCAGCCTGGTGACTCGGTCCTGCTAAGATGACACCACCCCGGAACTCTTGAACCCCACTGGCATGGGTTGTACACAGTGATCCTGACCACTCCCACTGATGCCAAGTTAGAAGGAGTTAAAACATGGGTTTACCTCTTCACTTAAAGAAGACACAAGCAGAAGAAAACGCCTGGTAGGCAGAGCCACTGCAGGGCAAGGGACAGGGACTGAAACTCTGATTGGCCAGAAAGCCACTAGGAACCTCCATTCAACACAACAATTAGTGACCTTGCTATGGATGGCAGGGCACCAGTCTTACCTCCCCCAACCCCTCTTGAATTGATCCATTCAAACCCGAGGACAGGACAAGTGGTGGCACAGGTGAACACCACCACCGGACCATCCAAGTTTCACCTAGACCTGTGCCAGCTTGTTAAGGACATAGACTAGATTAGGGGACAAGCAACTAGTAACTACCACCATAACAGACCCTAGACACTGATATTGGGTGGTCGATACCCACTTGGCTTGGTGTGGTATGTGGGGGATAGAGTACAACTTCCTCAGTGTAGACTTCTATATTTGCCCTGGGTCAGAAGAGGGAGAGGGTGGGGGCAGTCAGGACTTCCACTGTGCTTCCTGGGGCTGTGAGTCCCTGGCCTCCTGGAAACCTGATGGTGATGAGAATTTGATGGTGACTAGGTTTGGGGAAGAGGAAGAAGCTCTGAGGAAGAGAAAGGGGAAGAGGAGGTGCAACCCAAGGTTGCACTGTAGGAGGTACAACAGCATCAAGCTGAGTCCTCAGTAGTGGGAACCAGGGAAGAATGCTGGCTGGGAAAGGGGAAAGACCCACGGTTTCCAGGCCTATCAAGGGGGCTATGACTCTGGGATGGAATTTTCCATACGAAAGTTGGTCAGACGTAGAATGGGGCCAGCAATATGGCCTGGAAAAAGTGTCTTAACTTACCAGATACTCCAGCAACCCAGAAGGCCAACACCCCCACTGAACCCAGCAGCACTACCTCCCCAGGAATGACACCCTAGCCCCCTAATCCCATACTGCTTCTTGACCCAATAGCAGAAGGGGAAAAGACACTCAGGACCATAGAAGCAACCTTCGGCCAGGGCTGGCCAAAGATTACTGGTTATGTTTGGACCCTAGACCTCCATATTTCATGGAGTGAGAATAATGGGATTGGTGGTATAGACAACAGATTCTGGTTGCCCCTGGACTAAGGGGAGAATCACCCTGCAGGGAATACAAGGCATGGATACATGCTTCTTACCCAGCCCTGGTATGGAAATTAGGTCTTTCTCCCCTTATCTGGATTATTGCAATGAGACTACAGAAGTAGATATAGCTGCATGGGGAAGTAATCCTCATCAGGGGCCGATTGGGGCATGGATTGCTTGCACCAAGGGACTGACACTCTGTGTGTTTGCCATTGCCTTTGCAAATCCAGATGAAATTTGCATCATTGTCATTCTCTTATCCCAGGTGTCATACCTAGCTGGAGAAGGTGGGTGGAAATAAATTGAGCAAAGTTATCCCCATCACAAGAGGGTGGTCCTTCTTCTTATCGCAACCCTTGTAGCAGCTGGTATTGTAGGCTCCACTGGGGTGGGAGTGGCCTTCCTTGTCTCGGGAGACATAAAACTTAAACAGCTCTCCCAAAAAGAGGGCGCTGATCTGAGGAGATATCATTTTTCTATCAGGATGTTAAAAGAACAGGTTGCTTTCCTAGCTGAAGTGGCTCTCCAGAATAGGCTGGGACTGGATCTACTCCTCATGAAGGAAGGAGGGCTGTGTAAGGTGCTGGGGGAGCAGTATTGTTTCTATGCTAACAAGTCAGAAGTCATTCGTGAAACACTGCTGCAGGGAAAGGCAACAGAAAGGCTCTGCCTCCTGGTATGAACAGTTTTTGATCAATAACCCTGGAAAATTTCTCTAATAACAGCCCTGGCTGGGCCACTATTCATTTTTTAATGACAATCTTTGTAGGTCTCTATATAATTCCCTCACATGCTTTATTCAGGCACGTATAAGTGCAGTTAAGGTGCTTGTGCTAAGGTTCCAGTACGTGCCCATAAGTAGAGACAGGGACAAGGAATCTTAAGGAGTCAAGGATTTCACTCCCAAAAGGAGAGGAAGAAATGTTAGGCCCACCTCGATTCTGAACAAAGAGATGCCACATGGTGAGAGCTACATGCTAGTTTCCCCAAGTCAATTACCATTTGTACCACCCCAAGCTACCTGTCCATAGCAGGTAACCTATCTGGAAGGAACGAAAAGCAGCAATGGGAAGATAACCCTAGATGACAGCCAATTATTTTAAGGATCATCAGAGAGCTATAAGTTCCCTATATCCCTATACTATATAATCCCATTTGTGACCATGGGAGAGGGGATTCATCCCTCTTGGAATAGAACCCTGGCTGGTCAGTTAGGAACTGTTGGCAGGCACAGTAAAGTTTAAACTTTGCTCCAATTTGTGTAGTCTTGTCCTTTGATTTCTGGACCCTAACAATACTATTTGCATATGTGTTACCAGGATATAAAAAATACTAGTCATGCATGGCAAACATTGTCATTGATTGTTTTAATCATGTTCTTTAGTCTACATTCAATGTGATATTATTACCAAATTACATAGTTGATTAGATTTTGTTTAGAGAAATGATAAAATATGTAAATTTCTATCAAATAGAGTTGTCAGTTGATTTTGTCCTCTTCACACCCACACGTGGACATTCTCTTTTTGAGACTACAAAGATATTTTTAATTCATTAAGTATCCAAGTGAGCATGCAGTTTTATGCTACCACAAAGGAAGCAGACAAATTCAGTTATTTAAAGTATTTACAAATCTAGTTTGCATTCTAGTAGAAACACATTGTAAAGGGTCAAAAATATACAAAGACAGCAAATGTCTACTGTTAAGTCTAAGTAGATGTCAAAATGACAAACTTTGAAGAAAACAAAGTTGATTCTTCCCATAGTATGGATGAGCATTGAATCTTAGCAGTCTCAGAAGAGATACATCATAGCAATATTTGAATCTCATTAAAATAGGTCTTTCGTAAGAACAATCATAAATTTAAAATAAGAGGCTTATTTCTCCCTGTTGAAAACACTGAAAGAAGTTTTCTCTCCTTGTTCAGTGTTGAGCTTTAACTTGTGATTTTAAGTCCTTTCTCTGCCCTTTGAAATGTATGCAAATCCTTTTGAAGACTAGATTGGCACTTGGTTAGTTTATGACCTAAGAGTGTCTTTGTCAAGGACTAAGGACTTATCTTTGAAATATTATAATCAAAGGATGTAATACCCTTAATTCCCAGTCTCTATGGAAAAGCAGGATGCTAACATTAACAGGCAACTTATTCTAAGTTGCAAATCGACCTCAAGTTATAAAGATCAGAGGGCTTTGTTTTCCCTTGGGTAAAGTCAACTCACTCACACAAAAGATCAGGTCAAGTTGAGTAGGTGTAACTAATGTAAAATCTTCTCACTTAAAGACACATATCTTAAAACTTATCACAGAAAATTCTTATATACATGCTGACTATACAAAAAGGAAACTACTCTTAACTTTAAAATCTCAGAAAATTTTGAGTGTCATATTTTGTATTACTTAGTCAATAATAAAATGTTCTCATTCTCTACTACTTTTGTGTGGAGAATTTCTGTGTTGAGAGCTTTTGCTTACAATTATGCTTCCCCAATATTTCCAATATATGGTGAATTTTCTAGGATTGGGTAAAATACAATATATTAGTATGTAGGATTTGTGAATGAAATAAGATAAGATTCTTTAATATATAATGAGGATTACAATTATTTGATCATTATTATTCTCAGCAAAGGCTATTTATCCTCCATGATGTTGCATAAACAGGATGTCAAAATCTATCACTTTTACTGACAACTGTAACCACACTCACAAATACAGTTGCCATGTCTGAACAGGGCCACCACCACCATAGACTCACTCTCTTCTAGAACAAAATGTAACCCAAGCCACAAAAGATCATGGATTCACAGGCCCATGTATTGGAAAGCTGACCACTTGGGAGGTGAGGGTGAGACAAGCCATGCTTGCTCAAGCCAAGCTTTCTGCCTCTATGACAGAGAATCACAGTTTTTCCAATGGCTCTGCCTAATATATAACCTCTACAATTTCCTTCAGGGACAACAATCCGACTTAATTTCAGGTAAGCTGATTTTGAGGCTTTTTTAAATTACTATGGGCACCGTTCTCTCATATCTTCCTTTCTCCTGAAAGAATAGCAGCTGTACCACATTCACAAATGCAGTCACCATGTTCACACTATTCCAACTCCACAGATTCACTCTTTTCTTGAAGGAAATGTAATTCAAACCATGAAAGATAGTGAGTATACTGGCCACATAGCAGAAAGTAGGTTATCTTGGGAGAAGAAGGCAAGCCAAGTTCCTGTCCCAATAAAGCCACATCTGCTGCCTCCATCACCCATAATCACCATTAACCACTGGCCCTACCTCATAATCACTCTATGATTCCCCTCAAGGACACCAATCTGACAAAAAATCAGGTATGTGGGTACTTAGGCTGATAATATCAAGTCTTCCTGGAGTGAGTGTGAGTACCCTCCCCCATATTTTTTCTTCTTCCAGGAAACCTAGCAGCTAAGAACATGCTCCTAAAAGTCACAGCATTCATTATAGTGCTTTGAATTTCTTGACAACTTCATTTATTTGTTGCATTCATTCCTATAGGAACAGACCAATTTAACAGAATTGACAGCTAACAAGAATTTACTAAACTTTCTGTTTAATGATAGGAGCAGAGACACAATCATTTTTATGATTGTGCTTGCTAATGTACTTTTTTATTTCTTTCCTATTTTTAATTTTCTTCTCTTTAGTATTTTATTTCCTTTGCATTTTTTCTCAATAATTTTGCTTTCATTTGTCTGGAAATAAATATATATTGTCAACTATGTCAACAGCGTGATTAATATTATTTAAATAAATTAAAATATTTCTAAGTTTTGATCCTAAAATAAAGTTCCTAAAATAATTAACTAAGTTATTGTAATTCATTTTTTTCTGAGAAAAATATAAAAATAGGCTAATTCCCATGGCATCTTTCCTATGTTAAATGACCTGGATTTCAAGAAATGGTCGAGAGCTTACATAAGATGGAGGTGATCGCTTGTTTTGCATTCTAATGAATATAGACTTTCCTCAAAAAATTATCACTGATAAATGTATTATTTCCCATTATCTCAATAAAAAGAAGAGTAACAATCACTTCTTTGATTAGAAAAAGGAAGTAGTATTTAAACAAGAACAAAACTTCTTAACTTATACATCCTTCATTGTTCTTAATATCTTTTTTTATTATTTTTATTTTGTTTATTTTGGATCAGAACATGCTGTGCTCGGGACCTTTACTCCTGATTACACTTAGAAATCTCTCCTGGAAGAATCAGAAGACTATAAGGGGTGCTAAGAATCTAGCTCAGTCACATGCAAAGCAATCACTTCAACCACATTACTTTCTCTCCATTTGTTTAAGGTTATTTTTATTTCTGAGTAATAGTAGCAAGTTCTTCTGAGGCTAATGGTGACTTTATTGAGTCTCAATCACTTTCTTCTAAGAAGTGAAACTTGTTAAAGAGATCAATTCTGGATATATCTAAAAAAGCCAATCATGGAAACTATTGTGCTGAGTCAGAAGGAGAGAGATAGACACAGAATAGTCTCCCTCATCTGTGGTATTTAAGAAAAAGAAAAGACATTATTATAATAATACCCAGAAAATATAGATGGAGACTGGAAAGACTGGTTCAATATTTGAAGCTTACCACAAAAAATGATGAGTTCAGTTAGAGAAATAACTACACTAACGACTATCATGACAATGGTAGTGAGTTAGAGAAATAGAATGCCTGTCTCGGGGTGTCTGCCTTGCAAGCGCTAGCCAAGGAAGGACCGCCTTTTGATCCCCTGGTAGTCCTATATGGTCCCCGCAGGCCAGGGGCAATTTCTTTTTTTTTTTTTTTTTGGTTTTTGGACCACAGCCGGTGACCCTCAGGGGTTACTCCTGGCTATGCGCTCAGAAGTGGCTCCTGGCTTGGGGGACCATATGGGACACCGGGGGTCAAACCGCGGTCCATCCTAGGCTAGTGCAGGCAAGGCAGGCACCTTACCTCCAGCGCCACCGCCAGGCTAGGGGCAATTTCTGAGCACTTAGCCAGGAGTAACCCTTGAGCATCAAATGGGTGTGCCCCCCCCAAAAAAAAAACAAAAAAAGAAAAAAAATGCCTGTCTCAGGACAGGTAGGGGGTGGGGGAGGAAGGAGATGGGAGTCATTGGTGGAGGTAAGGTTGCACTGGTGAAAAGAATTATTCTTTTTTATAATTAAAACCCTACTACAAACATGTTTGTAATTATGGTGCTTGAAAAGAGATATTATTAATAAAAGAGCTAATCTGACACTTTGTGAAACAACAATCCCAGAAATTATATAAACCAAACATTTTTGTAGCTGTTTACTTAAAGAGTTACCACAATTTTTTATTGATGGGATAAGGCATATTCATAATGCAATAGAGTCTTGTTCCCATTCTTGATAAGAAAGAATTTCAGGGTTGGAGAGATAGTAAAAAGTATGTGGTACTTCCCTAATTTGGTTATGAAAAAGAGCCTTGTTTAAATCATGGCACTCTTGATGGTCTGCTAGCACTGACAAAAGTGAACTCAGAGCCTGGTATATACAATATTATTACTAGATATAGACGCAAAAGGAACAAAGATTCTCAGTACAAGCATTGGTAGGAATGATGTTCTAGTCAGAGCTATTTTAATAGCACATGCATCTACAATATGACAAGAAGAAATCAGTCTGAATATGCCATTTCATTCATGTGGAGTGAAGATGCAAGAAGAAAGATTAGGGGAAAGGTTCTGTTGATATTTGAGTATATAAATGTGATTATTGTTTTTTATGTGGTCAGAATCATGAAAAAAAATCAAGTCAATAGTTGATTTGGTGTAGAAAGTTAATGTATCTCCAGCATAAACAAAGTGCTCAAATACTTCTATCCCCCTTCATTTATAATCTATTCCAGACCACCCTAATATAATTGTCTACCATTTTACTATTTAATTTATTCTTTCCCAAACACAATGAATTGGCTTTATTGGTTCATTTCTATTCCCTTTCTATTTTCATATTGTATATGGGTAAGATTGTCCAGAAATAAATACTTATTTTGATTTATCAGTCCCCATGTCATACATGTTCTATAGACCACTTTTCAACCTACCAAAATATCATAAAATATTTTATTGAATTTTTTTGGAATGCAGCAAAACCATTTATATCACTTGCTTATTTTTGGGCACTGGTGTTCTCATGGATATTGTTCCTATGTTGGTATTTCTAAAAGCATAGTTTAATATAACATTTTCCCTTAAGCTGATCAGGATCCATTACGGGATCTTACACTGTATTGAAAGTGAACAGGATTTGACAAGCTTTTTCTTGAAATGGTAGAGAAAATGTGTGTGTGTGTGTGTTTTCTTTTTCATTTTGGGCCACATCTTGTGATGCTCAGGGGTTACTCCTCGCTATGAGTTCAGAAATCACTCCTGGCTCTGGGGACCATATGGAACACCTAGAGATCAAACCATGGTTCATTCTAAGTTAGCAAGTACAAGGCAAATGCCCTACCACTTGAATCACTGCTCTGGCTCCAGAGAAAGTGTTTTAAGATTCTTAGACCACATGGTTTCTACTGTAGCAATCACAAATTAGGCACTGACGCCTATAAACAAACAGATGTAAAGATAATAAATTTGTCTAACATCCAATAATTTTTTGCTTATAAAAGTGAATGGCATATCAAATCTTTAGTTACTATTTCATACTCAGTAATTCTTGAATTGAATGTACCTTCATTCTTTTTCTATATCTCAACTATGACTCTTATTCACTGCAAGAATTCTATGAATAGCTATGTTATCCTTATATACACCAAAAGCAATATATTTCTTTTGCTTGAAGGAAAAAAACTTGAACATTTACACTAGACAAATTCAACATATAAGTTTTTAATATTACAAACTAAGATGCCATGATATGGCCATGCCAAAAACATTTAAGTTATATTACTTAGTTTTATAATAGATATTTATATATTTTGACATAGATATTTAGATAATGGAATAATATCAGTTAAAGGAGTGACAATGTGGTTGTAACAAAATATATTGCACTTACATGTCAAAGTTTTAGCCACAGACAAAGAGGGGTAGAAATAGGGGTTGTTGTCTAATTTTATATCTGGTTTTCCAATTGCCCTGAATCAAATGTAATAATTGTTCTTGTGTTGATAATTGTAATAAAAAACACACCATGTTTCTAGTTATTTTTCTTTAGTTTATAGAAGCATATTAAAGTTAAAATATTTATTTAATAGCTTAAGTAACATAATTATAACTGCACTATTTTTATTATTTGTGTACAAGATATTCTAAGTCCTCTTATTAAACCTGAAGAGATAAAAATAATCTATTTACTTTTCACATTTTAATTATGTTTGATGCATTTTTCTATTACACAGGCTTTAAATCAACATTTAAATAGAATCAGGAGATGTGGAAGATTTATAAAATGTAATTTTACATGTATATTACTGCTCTTAATTTTATATTATAAATTTTTGAATCTTCTTTTATTCTCAGTGTTAGTTGAGTTTCTTCATTATATTTTATCCGAAAGAAATATTTAGGACAATATTCTTCTATAAACTATGAGATAAATGGCATTATATGCATCATTGATATATGAGCATGATTAAGGAAATTAAATTATCCATGCCTAAATAATTACTTTGAAGTGTGTCATTAGTAAAATCAGAACATGACAAGTTGTAATTATTTCCTTTTAGAAACATCACTATATTTAGGAAAACAAATATATGATAGTGAATTAGTCATTAGTTTCACAGACAAGAAAGAAAATTCTAATGCTAATAAGATATATTGTTATGTATTTTATAATGTTAATTGTATTCGTGAAATTTCTATTAGTATCACTGTTGTACCCCCAGCTTTACATCCCCAGCCCTCACCTCTGCTAAGCAAAGAGACGTGATGTCAATCTTGCATCGCCTGCCTCCACCCTCGCTCAATAAGAAAATGTGCTCTGAGATAACTTAATTATGATAAGGGAAAGATATAAGTTGTGTGTTCAGTTCTGACATTTTTACTAAAACAGGATTAGCCCATGCACCAGCCCTTAGAAGAACAGGACATACCTAAGATAAAGTATGCTGCTCTTCTTAAAGTTTAGCAAGCCCAGCTTACTCTTTCCTGTTAAAGAATTACCCCCTTTTGGCAAACTTTGGCCACCCGTATCCTATATAAACCCCTGCTTTTCTCAATACAGAGTGAACTGTTCTTTTTGTTTGTTTTTGTTGTCGTTGTTTTGAGGCCACACCCAGTGATGTTCAAGGATTACGCCTGGCTATTACTTCCAGGCTTGGGAACCATATGGGACGCCATGTGATCAAACTGTGTTCAATCCTAGGTCAGTGTGTGCAAGTCAAATGCCCTACTGCTTGCGCCACTGCTTTGGCCTCAAGATGGAATTGTTCTAATAGGACCCCTGCAGTGTCTGTGTGTATTTGTTCTCTTACACTGTGTCTAAGAACCTTTTCATCCTTTTAACCTCTATGAGCAGCATTGCTGGAGAGGCCTTCAACCCCGAGTTCCTGATTCTCCTTTGTTGGCTGAGTTGGTGTTGGGGTTCTCCAGGAGGGCAAAGAACATATAATTAATCTTTTTGTTTAAATTTTTTATTCATGCTAATTTGTAAGACTAGAGATGAAGTGGTATATTTTGAAGTATAATAAATATATCTTAACTTATTCAATCAATTTAAGGTAAAGAAAAACAGGTAGAATTCATACATACAACGCTGTCATTCAATTAATCTATGAGCATTATTTTTAAATTACAGTGGAGAAAAACTAAGACTTTTACTTCTCTTGATTCACAAATTATTAAAAAATATATATGGCACATTAGTTATATAAAAGATGAAGATAATATGTTAATAGGAAAATATGAATATCAGCAATATGATTAAGTAACTTTTTATTGTTCAAGCAGAGCAAAAGTTGATAGGAAGGGCTAAAAATTTGGGAAGAAGTAAGTGTTGACTAGTGGTTGGAGTGTTATTACAGTGTGTTATACTTGCCTTGCATCCATCTAACAGAGTTCAAACCCTTGTACCTTATATGGTCTCCTAAGCACCAGCAGGAAGGAGTTTTGCATGCAGAATAAACCCTGAGCAACCTATGTTTTTTTTTTAAGTTGAAAAATATTACAGATTTTTATGTAGAATGTGAAAATATCTTAAGAATCTATGGAATAGCACTGTGCCTACATTTATACTCTATAAAAATATAGTTCTATAGTTTTTACCACCATAAAACCAAAATAATTTTTTTTGGTTTTTGGGTCACACCCAGCAGCACCCGGCAGCACTCAGGGGTTACTCCTGGCTCTATGCTCAAAAATCGCTCCTAGCAGGCTCAGGGGACCATATGGGATGCTGGGATTCAAACCACAGTTCTTCTGCATGCAAAGTAAATGCCTTACCTCCATGCTATCTCTTCGGCCCCAATTTTAACTATGGAAAAATATATGAAGTAAATTATACTGGTAAATATTTTAACATTTACAAGTACAAGTATATCAATGCATCATATGTCTCGAATCAACACAATGCTATATAACATATACCAATGTGATTGGTAAAGAGCTTGTCTTTCTTTAACTCATTCCAGTTCAGTTTCAAGAACTATACATGGTCCCCTTAATTGATCCAGAAGGATCTCTGAATATAAAACCAAAAGTAAGTCCTGTATACTGCTAGTTCTG
>PVKC010018940.1:0-10969 GCA_004027635.1 Crocidura indochinensis
TACATGACTGAAACCCAAACACAATTATGTATGTAATTAAGGTGTTAAAATAAAAGAATGGGTGTTGGACCTTATCAAATGCTTTCTCTGCATCTATTGATATGATCATGTGATTTTTATTTTTATTCTTGTTGATGTTGTGCATGATGTTGATAGATTTATGGATGTTAAACCATCCTTGCATTCCTGGAATGAAACCTACTTGGTCGTAGTGTATGATCTTTTTGATGATGCATTGGATCCTATTTGCCAGGATTTTGTTGAAGATCTTTGCATGTGCATCCATCAGGGATATTGGTCTGTAATTTTGTTTTTTGGCAGCATCTTTGTCCAGCTTTGGTATCAAGGTGATATTGGCTTCATAAAAGCAGTTTGGGAGTGTTCCCGTTTTTTCAATTTTATGGAGGAGCCTGGCTAGGATTGGTAGTGGCTCCTCTTGAAAGATTTGAAAAAAATTCATTAGGAAATCCATATGGGCCTGGGCTTTTCTTTTTGGGCAGATGTTTGACTACAGTTTCAATTTCCTCAGTGGTAATGGGGATGCTTAGATATTCTACATCCTCCTTACTTAAATGTGGAAGATATACTAGTCCAAGAATTTTTACATTTCTTCTAGTTTCTCATGTTTAGTAGCATAATGTTTCTCAAAGTAGAGAGACAAATAATTTTTGGGACCAGAGTAATAGCAAAATTGGCAGGACATTTACATTACATATAGCCGACCAGGTTTTGATGATCCCCAGCCTCCCATATTGTTCTCGAACTTGCCAGAAGTAAATTCTGAGTTCAGAGTAAAAAAGTAACCCCTGAGTACTATTGAGTATGGCTCCAAGGACTCTCCACACACCAAATTTCTAATTTCAGAGACAAAGAATTTTAGATTCAGTTATAAAGGATACCATTTGGTGAGTTTGGGCAAGTGTACATAGCCAATTCAAAGCATGAGACATTTTTATCAACCCAAAGTGTCTCCTACCTGGCCATACCCAAATTCTCTCTCCTATTACTTGACTTCCCTGTTGTTTAGATGTGTCTTTTCTAAATTTCATGTGACCAAGTCATACAGCATATTTGTATTTTGGATTTGTATTTTGTATTCTTTCATTTAATATAATATTTGAAAATTAATCCATATTATTGTGGTTATTAGAAAGCCACCTCAGTATTCTTATCACATTGTCCAATATTATATGAAATATAGTGATTTTTTGTTAATTTATGTTAATGAAAATTTGGACTCTATTCAAGCTTTTGCTTATAGTAAATAAAGCAAGTGTAAGTAAATGTACAACTCTTTGTGTAAATGTTATTTCATTTCCCTTTCGTACCTTTATCTAGATATAGAATTCTTCTCATTGCTGGCACCCATATATATTTATTCTAATAATATGTGACCCACAATGTGACTGAAAACCTTGCTCCCAGCAGTAGTATATGACTGTTTTAGGTGCTTCATATATACCCCTGTATTTAGGATTGTGGGAATTTTAATTTTAGCCATTCAACCGAGGCTATAGTGATTTTATTGTAAATGAAACTGATGCTTTTCTGATGATTAATGCTATTGATCATTGTTTCCTATCTCATAAATCATTTGTATTTTTCCTTTGGTAAAGTATCAATTCACATCTCTGGCTTTTATTCTATTAGCTTGTCTTCTTATGAATTGATGGGTTTCTTTTTTAGAATATATAAATTACTTTCACATGTATACTTTACATGTAGTAATTACATTCATTTCATTAGTGATTTCTGTCATCAGTTTATTAATGATGTATCTCAAATAATGGCTCAAGAGCGATATTCATGTAATTTTATGATTTTTCTATTGAGGTTTATCTAAAATAATTTTTTATTTCAAAGTCATAAAACTTTTACTTATATAGTTCTCTAAACTGTTTAGAGCTTAAGCATTTATATTTGATGGTTAGCCATTTAAAAGTAGTTTTGTGTGTGTGTTTGTGTGTGTATACATAGCATAAAATAATCAAGTAACTTTTTTTTCTGAGTTAAAGATATTGAACAGGTTTTAAGGAACTTTTCTTGCATACACCTGACCCAACTTTGGTCCGTGGCCTTCTTTTTTTTGGGGGGGGGGGGTTTACACCCGGCAGTGCTCAGGGGTTACTTCTAGCTCCATGCTCAGAAATTGCTCCTGGCAGGCACGGGGGACCATATGGGGGACCATATGGTGCACCGGGATTCGAACCTTACCTCTATGCTATCTCCCGGGCCCTGGACTGTGGCCTTCTAACCACCACCAGGAATGACTCTTAAGCACAGAGCCAGGAGTAAATCCTGAACATTGCTGGGTGAGCCCCCAAACCAAATTAATTTTCCCCTTATATTTAGTAAAGTCAGAACAATTTGTTTAAAACTCTATTTTTCTTCTGTAGATATTTTTTGGTTATTAGTGATTTTTGTTGGTTGTTATAAGTTTTTATGGACTGACTGCTTTTTCTTCTAGCTATGTCTTTCCTCCTGCTTTTTAAAAAGATATCTACTAATTTTATGTTGTCTGGGATATTACAAAGTTTATATTATTGAGAAGCTTGGTTTTCTTTTTTGTTTCTCAAGAACAAGCTTTCCAAGTCTTGTTTTTAGGCAGCATGCAAGCAAATGGCCTCCGTGTTGTATTATTGTTCCAGTCCCCAAAAAGTTGTCACCTTTTTCTCTTTCTTTGAGTGATGAATGAGAAATCTCTAGCACAGCCCTGAGGAAGTACTGGTACCTACTCAGCTTATGGCTTTCCAATTAGTCTCTTGCTTCAGTTTTTATAATTTATCAGATGCACAAACAGATGCTTATTTGCATGACTTACTTAAACATTTTCTACTCAGTACCACTTTTCCCCTGAGAAGTGCCACAGGACTGAATGTGACTGCAAATTCCTCAGCTTCATGACATGATTGATGTTCTTAGAGATAAGGTAGTAACTCAATACTTACTTAATTTACTGTTAGATTTAATAAAGAGCATATATATTTAAAATGAACATGGGTATGACTGAATACAACAGATCAGCGCTATGGCATCTACTTCAAATAATAACTTGATCTTGTTCCATAAGCAATAATTAAAATTATTAAAATTAAACCATATTAAAATAGAAACACTTATAGCAACATTTTTCTTTTTAAATCAAAATTTCTTTTAATTTGTTTTATGTAAAGAACCAATAACAGGAACCGGCACTATAGCACAGTGGTCTACAAGGTTTGCCTTGCACGAGGCCCATCCAGGAGGAACCTTGATTAGATCCCTGGCGTCCCATATGGTCCACCGAGCCTGGAGCAATTTCTCAGTGCATAGCCAGAAGTAACCCCTGAGTGTCACAAAGTGTAACCCAAAAAAGCAAAAACAAAAAATGAAAACAAAATTGATAGTTGAGTTTTTAGACATATGCTCTCTCAATACCAATCCACCACCATCAACTCTCTTCACCAGTGCTCCTATATTGTCACACCCTCTTCCCCCACCTCTTGCCTGCCACCTGAGCAGGCACATTACAAGTTTACAAGTTTGGTGGTTGCAGTTTAGATGTCATGTTTTCAGTGTTGTTGAGTCAGTGTTTTGAATGTACAGCTATACCACTCTCACACTCCCTCGATATAACTAAAGCCCAGGCCTCTTTTCCCTCATTACTTCTATTTCTTCTCTTTTACTTCCTGCTTTTTTTCTCTGTCCTTTTCCTCCTTAACTCTGGGATAAAAGGTGAACCAGGCATCCTCCCTTAACTACATTACATTTCCTTATCCAGTTATTCTATATACCACAGATATATGAGATCACCCTGCATTTGTCTTTATTATGGCTTACTTCCAGTTCCAACCAGGTTGCAACAAATTGCATGATTTCCTTGCAGCTTCATAGAATTCAACTGTGCATATGTATCAATCTTCATAATAAATTCACCTATCTTTGGACACCTACGCTGATTCAATATATTAACTACTTTACTAAGTACAGCAATAAATAATGGAGCCATACCTTCTTTAGAATGCTTTTTAAGTCGTGGGAATAGATATCCAAAAATGCAACTGCTTTTGGTAGATATCCAAAAGGTTCATATAGTAGCTCAGTTCTAAGTTTACTGAGAACTCCCCATTACCCTTTTGCACAAGGGTTGAGCGGACAGTGTTCCTACTAGCAGTGGATGATTTTCTTTTTCATCACATCCTCACCAGAAGATTATTACTACTAATTTTTATATGTACCATTCTCACTGGTGTGAGAGGATATATCACTGCTGTCTTGATTTGGATTTCCCTAATGATAAATGATGCTGAGCACGTTTTCATAAGCCTATTGGCTATCTGCTTATCTTCCACTGAGAAATGTCTGTTTATTTCTTCTTACCATTTTTGAATAGGGCTTTTAAAATTTGTTTTTGTTGATCTTTGCTAGTAATTTATGTATCCTGGGCATCAAGTCTTTATCTGAAATGTTGACTGCAAATACTTTTCCCATTCAGTTAGCTCTGTCTTATCATTTTAACTGTTGATTCTTTAGCCAAGCAGTAACACTTTAATTCGATGTAGTATCATTTGTTTATTTTTATTTTGTTTCCTTTGCCTGTGGTATTAGATTATTGAAGATGTCTTTGAGGTCCAAATCTTAGTGCATTCTGCCTATATTTTCCTCAATGTACTTTATAGTTTCTAGTCATGTCTCAAGATCCTTGACAAGCTTTGGATTAACTTTTGTGTACATGCAAGATATGGATCAAGCTTAATTTCTTATAGATAGTTATCTAGTTTTACCAGCATCATTTATTGAAGAGGCTATCTTTACTCCATTTTATATTCTGGCTCCTTTATTAAAATTTAATTGTCCATGTAGATGAGGTTTTGTCTTTGGGTATTCTAGACCCATTTATTGGAAAGCTTATCTTTTGATTACTAGAGCTATTTTACAATACAGCTCCAAGTTAGGTAATTAGATATTGCCACATTTCTTATTTTTAAGTATTGTTTTGACTATTTGTAATCTCTTCTGATTCTATACAAAATTTGTTATTCACTTTTCTAGGTCCTTGAAGAATGTCACCTGAATTTGGATGGGGATAGCATTGAATACATGGACTAACTTAGGTAAGATTTGAACAATATTTTAAATTTACAGTAATTTGAACAATATTTATTCTTCCAACCCATAAGTATGGAACATTTTTCCATTTCCTATGGTCTTCTATCTCTTTATTAAGTGATTTAAAGCTATCATGACATATATCTCCTGTGTTTTTTTGTTAATTCTATTCCTAGATACTTGATATTTTTGGATACTTTATATATTGATTTTTGAGTCACCCCAGCAGTGCTCAGGGGTTACTCCTGGCTCCATGCTCAGAAATTGCTCCTGGTAGGCACAGGGGACCGTATGGGGCACCGGGATTCGAACCGATGACCTTTTGCATGAAAGGCAAACGCCTTACCTCCATGCTATCTCCCGGGCCCTGGATACTTTTATATTTTAAATGAGATATACTTCTTGATATCTTTCTCTTTTGATTATACTTCTGTATATGAAATTACAATCAATCTTTTTGCATTTACATTGTAGCTAACTACTAATAGCAATGTTTTTTCATTTGAGACAGTCCTGCAAGTAAATTCTAAACTTGTCACACATAATTTAATTCTTTTCTTAAAAAATGTGTAAGCTATATTAAAAATGTATAAAATATAAATTTAAATTTCACCCTTTGCTAAAAGAAAAGTACTTTTTCCTAGCAAGCATTAACATAGAACACGAGTAATTTTAAGAAAATCTAGCTCTATTGCTTATCTACAATATATGTTCTAGAAAGCAGTGATTTGTTTTTTAATAATAGGATGACAGTAAGATTAACTGGGTATACTAATTCAGGAAATGTTATCAATTTATAATGTAATAAATTCTGTATCTAAAAGGTAATCCTTGCTAATTGATTCATGCAGTGAGATGGTAGATATTTAATTTATGCTTAGAGAAGTTGCATTGACAAAGGTTAAGTTTATTAGCTTGTTGGTCAACTTGTGTTTAATAATTGAATTCAAATATTGGAGTGCTTCTGAGATCTAATTATTATGCTACCGTAGCACAATAAGCCAGGCAGATACAACCTTCACATTTTATATCATATAACAATTTACATCAAAACCATAAGTTTTTGACTTGCCTAGAAAAATCTATTCTAGTTTTCTTGCTTATCTATTTTTGACTACAATCAAAAACATAAAAATTTTAAATGCATAAGACTAAAATTACTCCTTATCAAATGCAAATGCATGCCTATAATGATAGAAAAATTGTATCAGCATAATAGAAATCCTCAAAAGGATCCAAATATGACATTTGCTATTTCTATTTAAATAATATTTAGAGAGTAGTCTTTGGACGTTACCTGTGTATTGAGCTCAAAGTTTTGGACTCTTACAAATAGCTCTCTGAAATGATGCAAACCAGAGAAAGGCACATGAGGTTGCTTTTTCTTTCAGTTTGATAGGATCTGAACCAAGGTCAACAGTAATTCTTTAATCAGTGTGGGCTGCATTCTAGTCCACACTGTGTCTGAGGCAGGGCAGGTTACTGCTCCAGAAATCACCTCTTCAAGGAGTTAACAGCAATGTGAGTGCAAAGATAATCCAGAGTCTTTCAGTTCTGGAAGCGAACACTCATGAACCTTTTCTTTCAAGAATAAGGAGGCATACAGACATTTCCATTCCTTGTGGTCCCTCCTGCAAGATACCTAGGGAGATATATCTGAACAAAGAAATAATGATTCTGGAAATCATTATTTCCAGAATCCAAAGGTCAGAGAATGACTGAGACCTGGGATCACCAAAGTACTAACCATAAAGGTATTGTTTCCACATGGGAAGTACTTTGCTGAAATTCTAGGGAAACCTGGATATTTTTGTTTTACATCCCAAGTCTCAAAGAAAATCACTAGAACTTCTTAAGAAAATTGAGAAGGATGTGCTTCCTCTGTGATGTTTAGTGTTTTGTCCTCCAAGAATTCCCTGTGGCCAGGTGGACAGTGGAGTCAGGAAGAGCTGGAGTATGTGGGAGAGAAAGCCCCACATCCAGCAATCTTGCATATAATGCTACCATGTTCTAATAAGAATGTGTGTTTTATGACCTGTTCTCTGCCAATAAGGAATCCTTGCGGGGCTGGAGCCTAGGCATGGAGCTAGCGTAGGATGGACCCTGGTTCGATACTCCAGCGTCCCACATGGTCCCCCGAGCCAGGAGCGATTTCTGAGCGCATAGCCAGGGGTAACCCCTGAGCGTCACCAGGTGTGGCCCCAAAAAGCAAACAAACAAAAAAGGAATCCTAGTAAATAAGATTAAGGGCTTAGATAAAACACATACCCAATAGACCCTTATGGTCATATTCTACAAAATGGCAAGTTTTATTAGCAAAATCATTTTTAAATTGGCAACATTGATATGTGATTCTGTGATGTTCTGTGCTAGAAAATTCAAATGTTACATTTTCGGAGAAGACTAACAAATAATGCTTGCTGTTTCATGCTGGTTGAGTGGTCACCATGACCATCCATGAAAAAAAAATGCAAAGAAAAGATGTGGTTGTTGAATATAGTTGCGGACTGTCAGTGAAACAGAAACTGATCTGTCCTCCAAATTAGAAATGTTGCATAGATATTAATAGCAAGATTAGAGACCAAGACAATTTTTAATCACTATATTCATTTTAATCATAAAATCATAAAAGAATGCAAGTATATGATATATATGTATATGTATGGATATTTCTTTACTCCCTTCCTTTTATGGTAATTATTGTTTATAACTTTTATAATTACATTGAACTTTAAGTACCTTTTTAAATTCATCCTTTACAAATAGAATCATATCATGCATTCGTGATTCAACATAGGAATTGGGGAGAGGTAACATTTGTCTCTCATCCTGCTTCCCAAATTCAGGGCCCTCCCTACCCATGCTTTTAATATTCTCATTCCAATAGTTCCCAAATCCTCCATTAATTGTAACATTAGTTCTAAATCTATGGTTTTATCTAAATATCAGGTAACTCAGGTATAGGTTCTCCAGGTATGAGTCATCCTGAAACAAGATTTTTTTCTGTCTATGAATGTGTGAAACCAACACAATGTATGTGCTTTTGAAGTACAATGTTGGCACTGGTTTAGGACAGAAAGTCTCTTTCCTAAAGAGAGAGATTACAAAGTCAAAAGGGCTATGGGAACCAAGCCAGGAGGAAACCTAGTTAGACTGATTTAATTTGTTTTCAACTTTTTCTTTAGATCCTTTAAAAATTTATTTTTGTTTCTTGTTTTGGGGATACACCTAGAAATATTCAGGAGTTACTTCTAGCTCAGTACTGAGTAATTACTCCTTGTAGAGCTTTGAGGACCATATGGGATGTCAGAGATCGACCTTATCCAATGTACTATTGCTCTATCCCCATTTCCCATTATTGGTATAACTCTGGGTGGCAGCACTTTGCCTCAGGAGCTGGATGATACCCAGACCCTGAAATGCTGGATAGTGACCTCCTGAAAGGTGAGGAAGACAGACATCTTTGCCCTTTGAAAAGGAGGAGGAAGCCATCACAGTCTGTGGAAGTAGAAATCCTGCTGACTTCTGGGTGCTCCAAGCCCATTCTTTTTTCCTCTAGAACAATAGTGCATTTGGCTGCCATCTCACTCAGGGATGTATCCCATTGAGTCAGAATTCTGACAGGCTTCTTTCAGTTCAACCTGCATTTATGTTCACCTCGGCATGGTTCCTGCTAGGACTTCTCATCCCAACTCTATTTCTGCATTTTTATGAGATGGCTGATTAAACCCATGAGTCAGATTCATGATAACTTTCTCAAGTGATTCCTGGTGAACTTTTCATTTTTATGCATGTGCAATCTGAATAGGCCAAGAATTTTTTTAGTTCTCTACATTCTGGTTCCTCATATGCTTAATAATTCTTTTCTTTGGTTCCTCTCTTTTATTTTTGTACTAAGCAGTCAGGAAAAAAATCAAGTTTGTATCTTAGAAGTTTCCTCAACTGAATCTCCATGGTTATCACTTTTTTGTTCTATTTTTCACAAATATTTTAGTTCTATTTTAAACTAAATTTGGTAAACTTCTTTGCCATTCTGTTTTCAATTGGTCTTCTCACTATTCTATCAAACCCAGTCTCTCAGGATGGGAGGGAACATGGTAGAAAGGTAAAATTACTGAAAGTGTAGCATTTGTTGTGCCCTAAACAACCTGATGGAATACAATGATGGTGGAAAACATTCTTAAGTACATGGTTGGCATCTTGGGTGTGGGATAGTTGCATACATACAGAGAAGATGGTCTATATCTTGTCTTTCTTACTTAGAACAAAACACTTCTTAGCATGAAGAAAGTGGTCCAGAATAATCACTATAATTTGATTGATCCCCCAAGACACTGGTGCCATACTGGAGAGCAACTTCAGCCTCTCCATTGGCAAACTGAACATCTAGCAGTGATTATAGCCTGGTTACTTTGGTGAATGAAGGACTAACCATATTGCTGAGCCTCCATTTCTGTCACAGTGGCCACCAACTTAGTTGCCCAATTTTATCTCATGGATTCTTTATGTAAGTTGCAATTGGGGAAAAAGCTGGAGATCTCACCAGAAAAGGTTATTCTATCCATTCAATAACTCATACCATCCTCTACTAAGAGAATCGTTTGATCAGTAAACACATTGAATATACAGACTGTCACCTTAAAAATATTTTTTTTCAGAAAAGTCTACTCACTTACCTCTTTTCCAGTCTTTCTTGTTGTCCATTTTCCATTACTGCTTGCTCACTAACACATTATCTCCTCCAGAATTTTAGTGGCAATACTATCCAATATTTCTCATTTTGTACATAAATATATCTTATAAACATATATCTATCAAGTAACTTAATTTTATCACTACCCATAGAAGACAATGCCACAGATTATATCTGGTCCTCAAGCTAAACTGTGTCTTAATCAGGTTAGTCTTTGAAGAATCTTGGAGGCTTAAAGCAACAAATATTTATGCCTCATGTTCCTTGTCCCTAATGTGTTATTTCTTTTTTTTTTTTACTGGGCAACTTAATGTTCTTTTTTTTAATATCTCTGAATCTGTTTATTCCCAAATGTAAGGTAGCCTTTTACATCACTTCATTTTTCTTCAGTTAGTATTTTTTTAAATCATAGTGGTTTACATGTCATTCACAGTAATATTCCAGTTACATATAAACATTCATTCAGGGGAATTCCCATCACCAAGCCATAGTGATCAAAACAGCATGGTACTGGTACCAGGACAGAGCCTCAGATCAGTGGGTTAGAACAGAATTTCCAGACATAAACCCCCAGGTATACAGTCAACTAATATTTGACAAAAGAGCCAAGAACTTTAAATGGGATAAAGAAAGTCTCTTCAACAAATGGTGCTGGTACAACTGGAGAACTATCTGTAAGAAATTAAAAATTGGGGGCCGGGCGGTGGCGCTGGAGATAAGGTGCCTGCGCTAACCTAGGATGGACCGCGGTTTAATCCCCCGGTTCCCCATATGGTCCCCCGTGCCTGCCAGGAGCGACTTCTGAGTGAATAGCCAGGAGTAACCCCTGAGCGTCACCGGGTGTGGCCCAAAAACAAAACCAAAACAAAAAAAAACCTTAGAAATTAAAAATTGACCCATACCTCACCCCATATACAAAAGTCAACTCAAGATGGATTAAAGACCTGGAAATCAGACCCGAATCTATAAAATTTATTGAGAAAAAAATAAGTAGAACACTCGAAGACCTATACATCACAAAAGTATTTGATGATAGACTGCCAATGGCAAAAACAGTAGCATCAAACATAAACAAATGGTACTACACCAAACTAAATAGCTTCTACATGGCAAAAGATACCATACTTAACACAAGAAGACAGTTAACTGAATGGGAAAATTTTTTTTCACTCAATTTGTCAGATAAAG
>PVKC010018941.1:0-19383 GCA_004027635.1 Crocidura indochinensis
CTCATTACGCCCTCTCTAAAAATGTGCTCTGGGAGAGAACCTGGCTTGCAAAATGCTGTTTTTTAAATTATGCATCCTTTCCAAGACCTAATCACCAAACTAAAATCCTTCCTGTTTTTAATTAAAGGAACTTTGTTTGCCATAGAATGCTGAGCGGACTGACCTCGACTACCTTGGGAATTTGCAGGAGCACTTTTCAGAGGTGGGAGGGGAAGAATATTAAGTTATCAATCACATCGGGCTTCCCTTCTGTCTAAGATGTAGTTACCCTCACACCCCAAAGCCAGGCAAAGGGCAGAAAATGTCAAAACTAGAACTTTTTGTAATTATCTCCAAAGGCTACCAAAAAAGTGTTTTTGCAAGATTGATGGTGGCACCAGAATTGTGCTAGAATTCAGCAAAAGTGTTGAACAAAGACTTCAAAAGCAATGGGGGACTGGTGAGAGATTCCAGAGCCTTCACACACTCAACAGAGCCTCTCCAGTGGTCGTGGGGAAAAAAGTAAGAAGAGTGATGTGAACTAGTAATCGCAGGTGGGGTTCTATGGTCACCCACAGTTCCCAAACTCTTCAATATTTTCAAGAATGAAAATATTGAGCAGTTGTGATGATCCAACTCAGAGTTAGACTGTCAAAAAGTTTATTGGGACATAGAAGAGAAAGGGAAGGAATTCTCCAAGTGAGGAAGAACTTCATAGGACTAAATTAAATATGGCTCATTGTTTTGTAACGGGGGAGGATGCTCGGGTCCAAAGTAGAAGGACGGGACCACACAACTGGAATAACGTTTAACACGTTAATCTATCAGCCAACAAGATCCCCACACTGGTCAGCCAGGACCACTTCCAGAACGAGTTGGATGAGCCCTGACCAAGGTCATGAGGGAGATTATATAAGAAAAAGATATAGGGAGGTTCCAGCTTTCTGACGACCTCTTAAATGATTGACTATTGTCTAGAGGTACCTTCCTACTGCTCTCTTGCCCTTCCCCATAGGCTACCTGGTATGGCCAGTAGCTTGGGGCAATGCCTATGGAAATAGGCTTGTGAAGACCTAGCATGGTGGTTTACACCATGTGGTTCTTACAAAATGGTGTCTCTCCCTGTTCAGAACATGAGAAGAAGCCTGTCACATGACCTTTATAAAATGGCGGGTCTTCTTTAGAACTCAGGTCGCAACAGGGGTAAAGAGGAAAACTGAGTCTTCGTGTGGCTTTTAGCATTCCTTATTAATTGATAATAATGTTACAAAGAATGATAGGATCCTACAAATGAATCTGACTGGGCTATGTTCCTCAGGTTTGGCCATTTGCCATAAGCATAGTCCTTATCTTATCCTCCTTGGTAGGTGTAGAATTCTATGCCCCAGTTAAAATACTTTTTGTTTGTTTGTTTGTTTGTTTTTTCAATTCTGGGGCCACATCCAGACTTGGATGTGCGTGCACAAGTTACTCCTAGCTCTGGGCTCAGGAATCACTCCAGTGGGGTTTGGGGGGACCATATGGATTCCTTGTTCAAGCCTGGAATCAGTCACATGTAAAGCAAACATCCTCCTTTCTGTGCTAGTGCTTCAGTCTCTAGTTAGAATGTTTAAACTCTGAGCAAGGCCCTTGGGGATGGGATATGTGTTAATAAGTCAATGGGATCAGCTGGAATTGCTGGAATCTTTCTAGAGGATGGAGGCCAGAAAGAAGTTTTCCTTGGGGCAGCCTGGAAAAGAACTGAAAGACAACGGCCCTGATGGTTCTTCCCAGTAGATCAAACTCTCAGGACATATAGACAGTGGATTTCAACCCTGATCCTAGAGAGACCCAATGCAGATAGAGAAGGCAATTGCAGGTTTCAGGCTCTTCTGCAAGTTTGTAAACTGCGCGTGCTCCCAGCAAACACAACCACCCCAAAATACATACACACAAAGGGGATGGTCAAAGGTAAACACTTTGACTCTTTCAATTATTTGCATTCCAGAAACTCCAACTTTCTCCTACTTCCCCTGGGTCCTGGCAGCTTTGCCCTGCAAGAACTCCTGCTTCCCTTCCTAATGGATGAAGGAGAGAGGGGGTTCTGTGCCTCCTCACCCCATTTTATCCCAGTTCCCAAGCAGAAGTCAAAGCTTATTTAAATGCAAAGAGTTCCCCGGGAGGAAGCTGGCTGGGGTGCCAGCAGCCTGCAAAGAGTGTTGCGGGGAGGTAAAGGGAGCGAGGGGGAAGGGGGTCCTTGGTGCTGAGTCAGCAAAACTGGAGGCAGGACGGACTGGAACCAAATTCTGGGTTCAGATGGGGAGAAGAAACTCCTTTTGCTGCCAGCGCGGGGCGTTGCATTGCCAAAGAGACCACAATTGTTTGGGGGCGCTGCTTGTTGCCAGCTTTGTACCAGGGTAGCATTTTGTGTTCTCTCCCTCTCTTTTTTCCTTCTAAAAATGGTCCGGGTCTCGGAAGAAAACCAAGTTCGAGGCAGATAAAAGTCTTTACCTCTTAATTAAAGAGTTCCAGTTAGCTCCCCACTTGCAGCCACAGAGAATGGCTCACCCGGACCCAGCCCCCCCAGCCTCTGAGGATAGGAAAACTGCTAAAAATATGTTTAAAAAAAAGCCCACTGCCTATGGGGATCGCTGAGGGGCTCAGAACCCCAGACCCCAGGAGCACACAATCCTTCCCATTGTGTTGCTGGTGTTCATGTGGTCAAATCAGACTAAATTCTATTATTCTATTTTAGATACCACTTGTATGGTAGATCATGGAGTGTTTCTCTGGAAATTATTTGCTTGATGTAGTCACCAATACTTCCCTCTCATGTCCCCTGTGCCAACACACCTTTTTAAAACTCTGTGGAAGCTTTTAAACTTTGATGGCCCGCGGCCGGAGAGATAGCATGGAGGTAAGGCATTTGCCTTTCATACAGAAGGCCATTGGTTTGAATCCCGGCATCCCATATGGTCCCCCAAACCTGCCAGGAGTGATTTCTGAGCGTGGAGCCTGGAGCAACACCTGAGCACTGCTGGGTGTGACCCAAAATCAAAACAAATAAACTTTGGTGGCCCAATTTTATACACGAGGAGACTGATTCTGTGACTTTCTCAAGGTCACACAATTATTTTGCTATTTGGCCTTGGTCAGACTGACATTTAGAAACTTCATATATAATGGCCATTGTCTATATATCCTCCTGAATGCATAATTAGGGAAAGGAACCCCCCCCCATGTTACCTCCAACTCTTCCTGTATCATGTTTTCTATCCACTGAGCTACACACACAAGAAAAAAATTTAATCTGACTGTGTAACAAATGGTTCTCACCTTCTCTCCCTAAATTAAAGGCTTAAGGATCAGGGAGAAGAGACAGGAGGTAAAGCATTTGCCTTCCATGTGGCCACCTTAGGCACAACCCTGGTTTGATCCCCCAGCAACAAGCATAGCTCCCTGAGCATCTGGATGTCTAGAATGAGCATAGAGCCAGGGATAGTCCCTGAGCACCTCTGGGTGTCCCATCAGCCCCCCACCCAATAATTTTGAATAAAGAATTCAGTTGCTTAAAAACCCATGTTTTTTTTTATCACCAAGTTCCAATCTAGCTGTCTGCCAGAGTGACAATCATCTCAGATCCCTTTAGGAAGACAAACCCACTTGAAGTGTGTGCCCATATTTGTTGGCAAGTCCCAGCTTTTTCTCTGGCTTGTTTCCATGCCATGTGGACAGTTCCAAAGAGATGCCCGCAACAGGGCAGCTGGCTTTCCCATGAGCGAGTGACCCTGGGGCAGGAGAGAGTGCCCAAGATGGAAACCACCACCTGTCACAACCCAATTTCCTAAGTGACCTCTGTGACTAACTGTTGGTCACAGAGACCAACACTGCTACCATGCAGCAGAATGTTTCTTCTTCCTGCAGATGCCAATTGGACAGCAGGGCCTAATGGAGGCTATTTTGGAGAATGTGCCCTACCCCATGCCATTACCACTCTCAATCATTCACTGACTGTGCAAACACATACAGACTGAATAATGCTTTGGAAAGAACCAGAAAAACTCCAGTCCCAAATCCCAAAGTCATCTTGGAGATTATGCTTACCTAGATATCCTAAGTACATGATTTTTACCACAAGCCACAGAAAACCTCTGGGTGTAGCTATTCTAAAAACTCTCTCCCTGCTTTCCCTTTCCTCAACACACCCCTTTTGAATTGTAAAAACCTACTCAGGCTTGATTAGGAGCCTACCTATGTTTAAGTAACATAAGTAACATTAACTATGTTAATCCTGCCCCTCAGATGAATTACCTTTGTTCTGTTAACTTTGGCTAAGAAAAGCAGCAGGATACTCAGCAGGATACTGGGGTACTCAGTTATTGGCTCAGTTAGCTCTAAGAGGTTGTCAACCACCTGGCCCTATGTTCTTTCTCCCATGAACATGTCTGTTTCTTATGCAACGCTCCTGCTGCTGACCTATCCAATCCAAGGTTGGAACCAATACAGATTACATTTGCTGACATCCAACAACTAACCACTTCTTGGTA
Organism: Crocidura indochinensis; assembly: GCA_004027635.1. Taxonomy (NCBI): domain Eukaryota; kingdom Metazoa; phylum Chordata; class Mammalia; order Eulipotyphla; family Soricidae; genus Crocidura; species Crocidura indochinensis. The sequence goes on from PVKC010018941.1 coordinate 4,506, forward strand.
TATCAAGAATGAAGGCTTATTAAAGGACATTGGATGACCTGCAGATTGGCCAAAAGGCAATGAAGACATCATAGCCTGTATGCCCAACACTACCAACACCAGGACACCACTGTTCCAGCTATCACCTTCTAGTGCCTCTAGATGACTCTGGAATGAGTAAGCAGTTGTTTCTTACCAGAAGAAATTATCTCTGGCCCTCCTGCATCAGATTCAGAGATGCAGACAGATTCATGAACCAATAGAGTCCTGGTATGGGGCATAGTGAAGAGTCTATGCTTGGCTGAGAAGGGAAATTGGGAAAGAGGGTGCCTGCCAAAGTCAGGATTCAAGCACTAAGCAGTCACCAAAGATAGTCATGATCAACCTACACAGCTTTGGTAGAAGAATAAATCCTGGTTCGAAAAGCTGGGAAAGAGCTCAGACAGAGCATTTCAGAAGGACAGAGTTTGCATTTGATAGATGAAGAAATGGAAGTCCTAAAGAGTGAAAGGAATTATTTAAGATCACATGAGAAGTAACAAAAGCAAAGACTATTTTCTGTGGCTCTGCAGTTCCCAATTTTCAAGGTGATGCTTGCTCTTTCAAGAGGCTTCTTAATCACTGTAGGGTTCCAATCACTTTAGCAATTTGACAGAGACTATGGTCAGTACAATCATTTTCAAATAAAGGAAATAGAAGACATTAGGTGACCATGTTTTGCGAGAGCCAAACACATTAAAATGTAGTTAGAGAGATATGAAAATGAACTTCTAAGGCAACACTACTATAAGCCATGCACATTGTTCTTTATTAGCACATTAAGGGGGAAAAAATCTAGCAGTGGTTCTAACAGCACTGTAATTGCAGGGAAGTGAGGAGCCTAAGGGATATTTGAAGATTCTGAAAGAATTATAATGAGACATGAAAATAGCTATGGGTCTCCAAAGGTGGAAAGTTTCAGGGATTCTTCATACTGCAGTAGTTTGTTGCCTACATGCATAATTGAAGAAATGTGGGGGGAAAATCAGTGAGAGATCAGTGAAAAAAAATGTTACCCTACCAATTTGGCTAATTCCTCATAATCTACCCAAAGATCTACAGGGCCTGAGTAGGCCACCTTTAGTTAAAAAAAAAACAAACCGTGTAGTATATAAGGAACATTTCAACTTTCTAAGCCCTTGAAGTATAGGAGGGACAAAAAACAGTATGCAGATAGTGACAGAAATAGGTCAAAATCAACGGTGAAAAGAAAGGAACTTCCAAACCAGCCCTCTAATAGAATAATGGGGGAGTAAGGAGGTGTGTGTGTATATGTGTGGTGTGTGGGTGTGTGTGTGTGTGTGTGGTGTGTGTGTGCCTCTTTTATGGATAGTCTTGTAGTTACAGACATCAAAAACCAGCATGATAAATGATTCAATGGGCAAAGCACATTGCAATGCAGCATACAACAATAATAGTCAACGTGTACTGAGCACTTGTTATAGGCCAGGCACTAAGGCAAACACCCTACATAGATCATCCAATTTGAATCTTCTTCCCCACACCTAAATAGAGCTGTTTTATGATCATAGTTCACTGACAGGTAACATGAAATAAGAAACAATGAAGTAACTTGCCCAGAGTCATGAAAATTCTAAGTAAAGGAGACAGTGTTCAGATCCAACACTTAGACTGACTTTGACTCAGAAAATCCAATTCTTCTAGTTTTTAGAGTGAATGGTTTTGAACTCAGTATGCATATACACTCAGGGAGAGTTAAGGAATGCTAACTCGGACAATGGTCACTGCCAATAGTGACTGGGAAACAGGCAAAGAAGAAAGAGACCATCTCCTTGTAGAAGACTCCAAAGAGACAGAGGTTATTTGGGTGGGTGGGTAGGGACACACCCGGCATTACTCAAGGGTTACTACTGGCCTTTTCACTCAGAAATTACTCATGACAGGCTTGGGGAACTATATGGAATGCCGAGAATAGAATCTGAGTTGGCTGTGTGCAAGGCAAACGCCCTACCCGCTGTGCATTTGCTCCATCCCCTTTTATTTCTTTAGCAGAAGAGTGAGAACTGTCTGCCCCTGCCATTATACTTGATTACAATAGATAGAAAGCATATGTATTATTAGATGCAACTCATAATAATTTTAGGAGACAAAGGAACTGCTAATAAGCAATGCTGACAGGGCAAGAAAGAAAATACAGGGGTTAAGGTGCCTGCCTTGCATATAGTCAACTCCAATTTAAATCCAGCTTGCCACCCCAGTTCAATTCCAGGTCCTACATAAGGTCCTCCCAATTATCACCAGGAGAAACCTTTGAGTACCACCCAGTATGGCCCAAATCTATCCTCCAAAATAAAATACTTAAACACTTGCTCCATTGAGCGTCCCTTATTTTGATGCTATTTGAATTTCCACACTGTTATTTTTTTTTAATTTGAGGGAGAGATGGTGGAAGAGAGCGAACGATGGTTATAATGGAGAGGAGGGGAGGAAGTAATTAATAGGAAGGGAGCAAAGTGAGTTCTTGGCACTAAGCAGTTTCCATTCTTTCACCAGAGAGCAAGCTTCATGCACGTTTGCCTTGAGATCTTTCATTAGGCTTGATGTGTATGGTCAATTTCACTCTTCTGAATATGTGTTTAAACATCCCAATAAAAAGGCATTTGCTTCTCTGTGAATAAGCAGAGAGGAGGGGTCTCTAAGCCATTTGAGAACAGAGTCACTGTGTCTTCTCTGCTGCTTCCATTTCATCTGTAGTCAGACCACTCAGAAGCTTCCTCTCCTCACCCCCACACGCTGCTGGAACCAACAGAGTTATGGGGAGGAGGGAGTGAAGTGGGGGACAGTGTGGCTGCATTTTAGAGTCTTTTTCAACTGCTCTCTGTCCCCCCCCCCAGCCACCAGCCGCGGTGGGCCGTCCAGCTTCTGTCAAAAGACTGTCTGCATCCCAGGCGTCCAGAAAAACACTGCCAGATGGTCAGGTTCTTAAGTGGGGAGCCTGAGGCAGCAAGAAAGAAAATTAAGTCTCCAAGTGCCATTTAAGATCATATTCATTTCAGGCGCTGTTTTTTGGTTTTTTTTTTTTTTAATTATTGTTGTGTTCTTTAGAAGCCCACAGCACACTTTGCTTCCGGTTTCCTTTAGAGATGCCTCCCCATCTCTTCCCAGGAACCAAAGGGGACCTCTGAAAGACTATAGAACACTGTTCTGACGTACACAAAAGGTGGGACCTGAGTGCAGAGTAAAAGAACATGGGTATCCAGAGAACCAGTGCATTCATTAGCTCCTGCTGCCTAACAAGCCACGGCCAAACTCAGGAACCTGAAACAACAGACATTTGTTATTTCTGCAAGACATTGAGATAAGGCAGCAAGTGTTCTGCTGATCTGAATGATATCTGACTGACTCTGACTGAGTCTGACCAGCAGTGTGCTGGGAGGTAGGGGGTGGCCAAGTCAAGCCCTCTCCCCTCCCATAGGCAACCCATGCATTCTCCTACTCTGTTTGACATTGTTCCAAGAGAAGAGGGTCATACCCAAGGCCAACTTGAGGCCAAACTTCGCATGGCCACACTGCCACTTCTGCCAAATTCCTTTGGTCAAGTGAACTCAGAAGTTCAGCCCAGATGCTAGGACTGAGGAAAAGATGTTTTCCTCTGGGTGAGGAAAGCCATCAGCAGGTAACAACTACAAAGAATTTGATGATGACTCTGCTACCCAAGGGATCTATCTGGTCCTGATATCACTATTTCCTGGTCCCTTTCCCTCTCTTAGTCTCCTTCGCCTGATAGAAAGGTGGAGAGTTGAACTCTAGGGCTGGACAAGGCCTACTCCTCCTTGTTTCTGTCCAGAGCATACCACATTGGTAGGCAGCCTACCCTATTCTTCCCTAGGCTGTATCTATGATGCTTTGTGCTACCATAGCCAAGCCGAGCAGTTGCAGGAGGAATTGTGGGATGCCCAAAATGGAACCTATTTATATTCTCTTTTTGTTTTGTGTTGTTTTGTGTTTGGGGTCACAGCCAGTGATGCTCAGGGGTTACTCCTGGCTTTCTGCTCAAAACTCACTTTTGGTAAGCTCAGAGGACCATGTGGAATGATGAGAATCAAACTCAGGTCAGCTACATGCAAGGCAAATGCCCTTCCTACTGTGCTATTACTCTGGCCCCTACAATCTGACTCTAAAGAAAACAAGAGCCATGACCCAGAAGTACAATGAGGACCATCCAAGCTTCTGGAAGATTTTCTTTCTAGACTTAGACCCATAGATGGGGGGTCCTGTTTCCCCACCCCCAGCCCATGGTCACCCTCCATTTCTGTAGGTTTGATGACCTTGGATTCAGCTTCTCCATGGAAGTTCCTCTGCTAATTGCACCATAGTCTCTCGATCCTCTACAGGATGCAACTAGCACTGAAGCGTATGAACAAAGGTGCAAAGGGTATAATCCAGAGCTCAAATGTCTAATTTGACTAGTTCTATACTCACGGGACAGGGGCAAGTAGGACTCTGTTCTCTCCTCCGAAAAGTGAGGGAAATACTTTACATCAGAGTCCTGACACAGGATTCAGGAAGGTGCCATGGAATATTAGGTTTCACTCTTTGCTTGTCTTGCCTCAAAGAATTCTCAAATCCCCTTTTCAGATGAGTAAATAAAGGGTCGGGAAAAATGCAGTGACAATTTGGTGCCCACAGAGTACAGACCAGAACTTAGAAAGTTCAATGAATAGCAGAGTTAGGATTGAAAGGTTCAGATTTTGTCTGTTTGTTTTACTTTTCCTCCTATCCTGAGCTGTATTTACCCCAACACCGCCTGAAGATGGCTATGTCCAGAACTGTTCCTCTCCCAGGGGTTTTATGCCCAAAGACCAGGCCAACTTCCTGGGTAAAATTCATCCCTCTATTCTCTCCATGTTGGGCTGACATTCTATCATCATTTTCTCTACCTTGTCAAGGTCTCTAGTGCCAGCTTTGATGAGCTCTCATCATCCTGACACCTCACTGCTCCCAAGTCTAAAAGTCAGACCTTTGAAGCAGTTCCACTAGATTAGAAATCAAGATGTCAGCAAGCTATGTTGCTTTCTGGAGTTCTATAAGAGAATTCTAGAAGCTTCCTATTGTGAAACCTCTTACTTTCTGTGGTTCAGGATGCCCTTCCATTTTCAGGGCCGAAATTGGCTGGTTACGTATTTCTCCTCTTGCTGTCTCTAACTTTGAATTCACTTCTTTCTTTCTCTCTGAATTAAGTTCATTTTCTTTCTTTCTTTCTTCCTTCCTTTATTTTTCTTTCTTCCTTCCTTTCTTTTTTCTTCCTTCCCTCTTTCCTGTTTCTTCCTTTTTCTTTCTTTCTTACTGTTTCTTTCTTTCTTTTTTTTCTTTCATGAACCCAGGGCCTTACACATGCAAGTTTCTCCCTCCCACTTCTACACTGAAGGTTCCCTATGATTTCATTGGAACCATATGATAAATACAGCAGGATAATCTCCTTGTTTTAAACTTGATCAACCTTATTTCCATCTGCCACACTGATTCCCCATGCCAGGGAAAGTCAAGTCACAGAAGATTCTGGAGATTATAATGTGGTCTTCTAGAAGATTCATCGTTTATCCACCTTTAATCATTTGCTTGTCTGCCTCCCCTTGTGTCCTGAGAGGCAAGAACCCATTTACCCCTCACTGCTGTTTCCCCAGCCTCTTAATCCTCCAACAGCTGAGCTCAAAGCAGGGAGCCACTAATATTTGTAGGGGGCTAGTTCCAGAACATCTTCACTGTGCACTTTTGCATATTCATGGCAGACTGTAAGAGCTACTAATCCCAAGAAATCCTTTTCACATGACATAACTGCCTGTATTCTCGGGCACATGATGTATTTGGGATCAATGGACATCCAAGGAGCAAAGGTGAACAAGATAGAAGACAGGGGAGAGAAATGCCTGGCAGAAACATAAAAGCCATGCAAACAATTGGTTATCAAGTTCATTCAGCACTTGTGGTTGATCCAGCATTAAGCTGAGATGGACATAGTGTCCAGCAAAAGGAGGATTAAAGTGGCTGGGAAGAATTATGGAGTAGACATCAACTATTGCATAAGTTTGAATCTTAAATACAGAGAACCATGACTGTGGGAGATTATGAGTCTTATAGGAATAGTACAAGCTGTAAAGCACTTACTTACAGAAGACCCTGGACCACATCACATGGTCCAAGAACCATTAAAAGCCACCTTTGAGCAGTAAGCTGGGAATAGTTCCTGAGCACCTATAGTATGACTCAAGTGCCCCTACCACCCAAACAAGAATAGAGTCCCATATTAAAAATAAAAGAAAATAAGAAACCTCCTCCTTTTCAATTCTCTGCCATCTTTATCAGCCAAAACAAAGCTTCAACTTGGTGTTGCTCTAAGTTACCCCTCACACAGGCTTTTGTCTTTCCTCACAAAGATGGAGCAAATCTTTGACTTTGAGCAGGCTTACCCTGAAATGTCCTGGGTACCAAATACTGCTAGTGGTTCCAGTAAAAGGGGAAACATTGGGGGTAACATCCTCTTGTTGCATTTGAGAGACTTGGCTTCCAAGAGCAGGAGGAGGATTTCCAGGGTTTTTCTGTGAAGTGGGAAGCCAAGAGGAGGCAGCAGCCTCAAAAAGAAAACCTAGTGCTACCCCCTCTCTTCACCTGGAAGGGCAGGACTAATGAGACTCAACTTGAAACACCTTTAGAGCACAGTCTTCAGGCCTCACCAGTCTCACAAGGCATCGGTTAAGGCGACTTGTCTTGTGAACCTCAGGCTAGGACTCACCTCTGATGTGTATCAGTACTTCAGAAACAATAGGAAGGTACAAAAAAAAACAGACCACACAGGTCAAAGAAAGAAGAGAAATTGAAAGGGAATGAGAAGAGGGAGAATATTTGTCATCAGTCAAAATGCAGAGCCCTGGGTCTGAAAGAAGAGAAAATTGAGGGCGCAGAGGTAAGTTGAAGTAGTAGTTTCCCATTGTCCCTAAAAGTATTTTCTCCTGGCTAGAGTCCCAGCAGCTGAAAGACCTTGCATGGGACCAGAGGACAGGAAGCAGAAAAGGAACACCAGGATCTGAGGCTTGGAATTGCTCCTCACCCATGCAGAGTCTACCTATGAGAGCCTAAATAAAAACAGTTGGATTTCTGGAATCCTCAATCCTGTGCACCCTATTCTTTCAAACCTCTGGGCCTCAGGGTTGGCCCTCTGAGGTCAGACCAGCATTCTAAAAGCTGTGCTGACTCAAATGAAATCAAAATTTCCTTTCGAGGAAAATGCTTTAACCTTTTAGAAAGGATGCAGAAAATAGACTATACATACCCCAGGACTCCAACATTTTCAAGGCAGACAAATCTTTTGTGTTTCTGAACAAATACAATTAATGTCAAATGGTTCAACAATTATTGTTTCTAAAATATATTTGACTGAAGCCTATGTCTTATCCTCCCTCCAATTATTTTTAAGCAAGTGTGTATGAGTGAAGTAAAAGTACAACTACTATGATTAAAGTGGGACAAGAAGAGGCTGTTTCCAGAACCCTACATTTTTGTTCCAATTCTGTCACCACTTGTAAGCAGACAACCATAGACTCAAAAACCATGAAAGCCAACCTTCCACTCTTGCTTTTCCCTGCCATGAATGAAAAGTGCTGAAGGTTCTTGGCTGTGAAGTCTCTCAAGTTTGAGGAATCAATGGCGAAAGACAAGAGGAAACAAAAACAAAAGTGCATCTTTGTTCAGGAGAAATCTTGACTCATCATCAGAGAGGCAAACTCACTATATACCAAGCTCAGCCCCACCATTCTCCTGGCTATTTTAAAGGGTTTTCTTTGTCTCCTTCCATGAGGTCTGTGGATCAATTAGCTACTGGTGTGTAATAAATCAATCCAAAATTTAATCGTTGCAGTCAATCATCATTTATATCATCCATTCTTCTCTAAATCTGCAACTTGGACTAAGTTCAGTTGGGAGGTTCTTCTGGTCCCAGATGGTTTAGCAGACCTTCAGTGTGGTTTGCAAGTGTCTCTGGTTAGCTGGTGGTCCAGTGTTGGTGCCTGGGAGTTGTTACTCATGTGGCCAGTGATTGGCTAGAGCAGGGGCAGGAAGTGTATCTGGCCACTTGTCTTTCATCACCCATTAGCTAGTCTGGGCTTGATCACATGGTGTTTTCCAAAAAAAAATCACAAAAGAGTCTAGACTCAACTATTCTGTCACTTCTATCACCTTCTATTGGTCTAAACAACTAGCAAGGACATGTCCAGTTCAAAGGACTGAGAAATAGACTCTAATGAGAGATGCTAATGAGATGAAGCATATGGCCATTTTTGCTATCTATTATGGAGACCTTTGCCAGAAGTGCTGGGAAGGAGACTATTTATTTTGGAAACTCCTATTAGCTAGTGAATGAATTGTTCACCTCTTATTCATTTGTTTCAAAGTATTTGGGAGATCAGAGATACAGGGTTCCCGAAGGTCTCTTCCCTGTCACACCTTTAATGAAACACAGCATGAATTCACATTTATCTAGCTCCTCCTCTTCCCCTGTGCTCCACCTGTAAAAGGGAAGCTCCCAGATTGAGCCTCAGCCACCCAGAGATGTCATGGTAGCCTTTGAGAACAGAGGAGGAGTTCAGGGTAGGGGGTAGAATGCTGTGTAGCCAACATCAAGAATAGCAAGAGTCCAGATGGGCACCTCACAAATGCGCACATGATTTGGCCACATCCCTTCCCACCAAGCCAAATATCCATAATTGAAAAAGTTTTAAAATATAAATGTTTGCTGCTGGATTTTCATCCCCAACTTGGGAAAAGAATGGCAGCTCTGGAAGCTTTCTGAGACTCTATGTTTTTTTTTTCAGCAGCCCGACAAGTAGTTTTTAGATGCCTCTGAAAGTGAGTAATGTAAGACTCTGACTGGGTGTATGTGCAGTGGTGGGGAATAGTTGCAAGACATGGGGTGCAGTGTAACCAGTGAGAGCAAGTGTGATGGGGAAGCTCAGTGATCGAGGAGAACAGGTTCAACATTCTCCCTGAAGCATACAGGGATGATACGTGTGGGTGTGTGAATGCATGTGAGGATACATTTGTGCACATGTCTGTGGTAGGGAACTCAAATAAGACTTCTCCCCCCAATGAAGGCTCTCTCATACCAAATTATTGACTCTTCCATTAATTTTTTGTTTTTAAGTTATTTGAATCACACCCAGAGCTTACTCCTATCTCTACACTCAGGGACCATTTAAATAGAGCTCAGGGAATTGTATGGGCATCTGTGGTTTGAAATGAAGTCAGCCACATGTAAATCAGAGACTGTACCTTCTGTATTATCTCTCCACACCCCCAAATTATTCACTCGTATGTCTCTACCACATAACACAGTACTTCTTGGTCCCTTTTTGAGACCACATCTTCAAAGTATCCTGGCCCTACAGAGAGAAGGTCTAGCATTTCTGAGCACCCACACTGGGAACAGAAAGGTGACATGTTGGTGAAATGACTCATCCCACATGTAAGCATGTTACCACTCAATATTGAAATACTGCCAAGGTTTTGTATGGAAGCTTCCTTTGGAATTCAAAAAGCATCTTGGGGTTAGGTTGGGCTTTCAGAATCAGCTCTGACCCAAAGAGTAATCTGATGTAGCTGCAAAGGGACTATGATCAAGGGACTGACTTGACTTGAGACACATTTCTAACCACTTTAAAATACCCCTTCGTGGCTCCCTTGATACCATCTCAAGGGAAGCTGATAATATCTGGTTCTTTTCATAGGTATCAAACAAACATACACAAATATTTAAGGCGTGACTGTGGACTCCCTAATTTTCCTTGTTTTGTTGTGCTCAGTGCTGTAGGAATCAAATCCAGGACCTTATACATCAAGGCAGGTGCTCAACTGTTTGAGTAACATCCCCCTGCCCCCTTCACTCTGTTTTACAACTAAAGGCCTGTGTAAGAAAACAAATGAGCAGACATGAGGACACTAAAGGATTAACTTGGTTGCCTCTTGGTCATGATTTTTTTCTTAATGTGTATGTGGATTCATTCCAAAACTTCTGTAATAAGTAGGGATTGATGACAATAAACACTTTTAGAAAAAGAATGGTCTTAGGTGGGTAATGGTAGATGATGGGGGTCCTCTTTGATGGTAGGATGGTGGTGCTATAAGTTTATATATCAATACCATATATTTGAGCACTACTGGAACCATCTTACCTAAATTATAAGGCTGACTTTACAATCTTCAAATTCCCTTTATTTCACTTGTCTACATTTTTGACTTGTATGTGATTTATTTTGAATAATTTCTTAATGAATTTGCATGAAACATCCAACATTGTGCTATACAACTTCCTTTTTAAATAAAGTTTTGAGGCAGCACCTTGCCCCTTTGTTTCTCTCTAGAGCCACTTTCATGCTAGGTATGCGCAGGCTTGACTAGCTGTTGGGCATTCAATCACATAGCCCACAAACTCTAAAATTTACCATCTAAATCTCTTCCCAAGAAGCTAGCTGGGATACTTACCAGAAAGGCTATTCATTTGGGTATCTGACATTAAAGGCGAGAAAAATATTAAGGAAACAGCTTCAGGGTCTTGGAATTTGTCTCCATTCACCTCCAAATCAGAGCAGGTCATATTCCTAAAGTCAGCTGCACCCTGGTGCAGGAAATGGCTTCTGGCCATTGCATTGAGTTGGTTCTTGATTCAGGAATAGGGAGAGTCCACATTTTGCTGTCCATATTAACAGTGAAAACAATATCAACCTATCCCACCACACCACCACCCCTGTCCCCACATAGTTCCCAGCACAGGACTAAACACTCGATCAAATATAACTATTACCAGTATTGACTGGGTCCCCCATCCCTGGTTGGGATCTTGAAGTGTCCCCTTAGTCTTCAGAGCCTCGTGGGTCTGTCTCTTCTTTCAAGCGAGCATCACTTGGGGATCTGAAAATGTTGAAGGAATACCCTATTTATAGGAAAGAGTTCTTTCCATGCCCTAATGCACAGAGTTTCAGTTACAGACGATGCCTGCTGCTTCCCCAAACAGGAGCATCACCTGGCTCAGGACACAGGAGACGAATAATGAAGAGATGAGTTTCCAGACCCAGTCAGTAAACAAGCCTCCCCACTCCCCAACAACCCACGGCTACCCCTCCTCTTGAGCTCCAGCTGGAGTCCATCTCCTTGGAAACATCCAAATAGGCTTAACACCAACCAAAGATTCTGTGCCGATCTGCTTTTGCACTGCACAACCCGAGTGTGCTTAAAGTATTTCATTAAAGAAGCAGGACCCGGGTGGTTCTGGGCATTAACCTGCTAGGCATGTAGGAACTCAGCAGAGCAGGTGGAGAAAGAAGCGGGGCTCTGAGCCGCCTCTGCACAGCGAACGCAGCAGGTAAATGCTCTAATTAGGAGCTTGCAGCCTTCAGTTGGCGCCTTCCAAGTCTGTCTTCTTTATTCAATTAAGGAAAAGATAGGAGCCTTCCATGTCTTTCTTGCTTGCTAGCTCTGATTTAAGATGATAAATGATTGGGGAAGAATAAGGGAATGTTGTTGGTTTGGGGGTTTGGTTTTGTTTTTGTTTTTGTCCTACACTTAGAAGAAACTTCTGCTGAATTTAATCGGCCCTGTTTCGGGGAGACACCCATGGAAATGGGCTATTGGCAATTCAAATCATCTCCCCCACACAGATACCCCGAGACACTGGCGGTACCAGAGCAGGATGAATCATTCGACGCGGGGAAGCAGGCGCTGCCTTCTAAACAAAACAATAATGATGTTTATGATGGCATTGCTAATTCAGTCCCGAAAACAAGAGTTGAAATCATGCTGGTAACTGTTCAAATTGGGAGAAATAGCAAATAAAGAGAATGGGGGGAAACCACGGGTCAGCAATGCAGCAATATCATCCCTGTGAGGTCCTATCTGACCAGGACTCATCACGCTCCCATCAGATTTGTATTACTTCTATCTGTTTCCAACAAGTCTCATTTGCCTAAAATTTTCCCCCACATGAAAACAGTCTATGTTATTCAGGATCCAGTAACACAACAGGTTTTTTTCTTCACCTTTTGGGCAGGAGAGCTATTTCTGGAATGAGAAGTCAAAAGGAAGTGAAAGACTAAGGCATAGAATCAGGTTTGCCAAAGAGGAGATACCCCAATTCCTGGGCTCAAAGGTTCGGAATTTACTTGTCTGATGACCTCCTTTGTCGGGATATAATAGTTAGGAGATTCTCATGAGACAGGATAAAAAAGAATGCATGTGAAATGCTAGAGTGCCTGAAACATAATAGGAGTTCAAAGTTGTTAGCTACTGGTGTCCCTGTGCCCTCCTGGGTGGGTGGGTGCTTCCATCTTCTTGATGACATGGCATCGCATGCAAGAGGTTCAGCAGCCTTTATTTGAAAACACTGGGGACAAGAAATGCACTATCAACATTGATAGACATCTCCACTCTTTAGTTCTTTTATGTATTCAGCTGAAATTGCTCCCCACCGTGACTTTTGTTTCTTGGTCTTCAATCTATTCCTGGGGGATCTTAAAAATCATTCCTTTTGTCTTTTGCAGTAGTGAAGGCTTTGTTTTCTTGCAAGCAACGGAAGCCCATTCTAGCTAGCTTTAGTGTAAATAATAAACTCAGAGATCCCAGAGCATCTAATTAAATCAAGAAAATCAGGAGGAGGAAGAAGAAGATAAATTGGAAAAAAAATGGGAAGAAAAGGAAGAATTTACCTCAAGGAAGACAAGAGCCAAAGCAAGCTCAAAACCAAGTTCATCTGAAGGGATCCCGGGCCTTCATCTCAAGTACCACTTCCAATAACTTTCAACGCCAATGTATGGTGGCTTCTGTCTGAGTCAATGTTTTCCCCCTGTCATAATCAACTCTGTCCAGAGTGCAGAGAGCTGGGAAGAAATGTTTGGAATACCTCCCTTCCAAAAACAAAACAAGAATCATTACAGTTGTTCTTTATAGTAATGATCCTTATGAACATGTGACTCATTTTCTCACTGGATTACCAAGGGTCATGCAGACAGAGGCCATGCCTAGCTTTTTCATACACAGACCTCACATTTAACATAAACATTAGCTGCTTGAATACATATTTTCATAGGCTGGCTGAATTCATTCATTGATAAATTCATGGGTCTGGCGTTTATGAGTTCCCATTGGTCTTTTAAATGAAGAAATCAATTCCCAACCATGTAAGAAAATTTATAACTGAAGGGTTTGGGGGCTGTTTTTCTGGTGGTGTTGGTTTGGGGGACTCCTCTGACAGTGCTCATTGCTTAGGTAGTATTCAGGAAACCACATGGTATAAAGATTTGAACACAGGATTTTGGCATGAATTCTAGCCCATTGACTTTTTTCACCAGTCCTAGAATATTTTGCATAAAAGAAGAAAGAAATAGAAAAACTAATACTCATTCATATTATTTTATTTGTCCATAAATTCTGGGTCATCTATTCCTGTACCCCATACTCTAAAGTATTGTGACTTTAACCAGCAGTCAGTGATTTGGCTCATAAATCTCAGAAGTGGGCATAAGGGGGTGGCTTACCTCTGTTCTAAAATGGCATCAGCTGGAGTAGCTTGGCTGGGAGGACCCACTTCTAAAGTGACTGCCAACTTGATACTCATGAGTACTTGAGGGTTATGACCTCTATGGACCAGGACTTCAGTGCCTCTCCTCAATTATCTCCCTATCCCAGTGCTTGGTCTTGCTCACAGACTAATTGGTGAGTAGGTTCCCAAAGTGAGCTGCTGAAGAGCTATAAATGAAATAAATTTTCATGGCTCATCTTCAAAATCATGGAGTACCACATGGGCTATTGGTCAAAGATGTCACCAAAACCCTCTAGTTTTAAGGAAAGAGAATACCCACTGGACCATGCTATTAAAGAAACATAAAGGTTTTGTGAAAGGAAAACACTGAAAGATGTGCCTTTCATATATGAGGACTTTACATGCATTTGATCCCCAGTGTGCACAAGTATGCATGTGAATGAACACACACTATGTATGGAAGACATTGAGTTGGGACCACCTTTGGAATAGAATCAGTCCCACCCTCCCTTCTTTCTGAGCCAAGCCAGCAAGTCGACTTTTAGTCTTACAAGTTGGCCAGGCCACCCCTCATCGATTTTTGAGTCATCTGGTCTGGACATAAGATTAAGTCCTGTAAGTACAAAGAGAAATTTAATCAAGAACAAAAACTGGCTTCCACTGAAGCATTCACAGATGGATAGAGAAGATGAATAATGAGAATCCAATGTGATGAGTGGTTCAGCCCAGGTCTATATGAGGCTGAGTTGGCAAAGAAAGGATGCATTGATTTTGCTTGTCGTGGAAGCCAGTTTACTGAAACACTTGGCTGGACTTTGATTCTGTCATGCTGGTTCCCTTTTTAAAGCTAATATAGATTCCACTGGAGGAGCAGGTGGCTGACCAGATCACCTTTATTTGACCATGTGGAAGTCACTTCAACCACAACCAAAGGAAAAAAAATTGCTAAGAAAAAAATGGCAACCAGAAGTCACACCTCAAAATTCATTGGTCAGGGGCCGGGCGGTGGCGCTGGAGGTAAGGTGCCTGTCTTGCCTGCACTAGCCTAGGACCGACTGTGGTTCTATCCCCCAGTTTCCCATATGGTCCCCCAAGTCAGGAGAGACTTCTGAGCACATAGCCAGTGTTGCATATGTAAACATTTCTAATCTTATCATGATTTGGAATTTCTATGTATAAACATTTCTGGACCCACCCTGATCCTACCCTGATCAGTGATTGGACCCTACTCTAGGGTGGGACCTGGCTTTCTGCCCCTACCCTAGGGTGGTACCTGACTCTAATGTATAAAAGAGATGTCTGTGGAAGGCTTGGGGGCTT
>PVKC010018942.1:0-19369 GCA_004027635.1 Crocidura indochinensis
TTGCTTGGAAATAGCTCTGAGTTTTATTCCTCACTACACCCCTGTAGATGAATGATAAAGGAGCAGATATAAGGAGGTAATTCACAGAATTTGTGGAGGATGTATACATGTTCAATACATATATGAAAAGCTGATCTATCTCACTGATAATCAAGGAAATGCAAATTAAAACAACAATAAGACATCCTTTCCTTCATCAGATAGACAAACATTAAAAGTTAGATATTATCTAGTCTTATGGGAGTGTGGGGAAATGGTTACTTTTTATCTATTCTATTTGATCTGCTCATAGGAGTATAAATCAGTGCAGTCAGTTTGAAGGGGAATGTGGCAGTAGTGATTAAAATGTAACATACACACAGGTTCAGCAACTTTTCAGACACCTGTAGTGTACAGGAAAAGATGGACATTGAAATAGCAAAAGCATTGGAAATAGATCAAATGTCTGTTAAGAAAATATTTATTACACAGTGTCTATTCATACAATGGTAACTATATAGTCACGACAACAAGTCAGCCAATCAATATGCTTTGAATGAAAAAATTGCCAAGACATAGATGGAAGCAACAAGGAGCCAGCATCAGAACAGAACATGTGGCTCGAGAAATAGCACAGCGGCTGGGCATTTGCTTTGCAAGCAGCTGATCCAGGATGGACAGTGGTTCAAATCCTGGCTTCCCATATGGTCCCCCATGCCTACTAGGAGTGATTTCTGAGCACAGACCCAGGAGTAACCCCTGAGCACCACCAGTGTGACTCAAAAACAAAAAGAAAGAGAGAGAGAAAGAAAAAGAAATAAAGAAAGGAAAGAAAGAAAGAAAGAAAGAAAGAAAGAAAGAAAGAAAGAAAGAAAGAAAGAAAGAAAGAAAGAAAGAAAGAAAGAGAGGGGGCCAGGTGGTGGCGCTGGAGGTAAGGTGCCTGCCTTGCCTGTGCTAGCCTTGGACAGACCGCGGTTCGATCCCCCAACTCCCATATGGTCCCCCAAGCCAGGAGCGACTTCTGAGCGCATAGCCATGAGTAACCGCTGAGTGTCACTGGGTGTGGCCCAACCCCCCCCCCAAAAAAAAGAAAGAAAAAGAAAGAGAAAGAAAGAACAAAATAACTCATTCCCTACAATGCATTGGACTACATAATACATACATACATGCATACATACATACATACATACATACATACATACATCTCCAGGGAACATTCCATGTAGGAACTCCTGGTTGCTCCATGCAGTCCTCTTCAGGGTCTAAGTCAAGGCTGTGTTTCCATGAGCTGCCCCTTCCCAGCTGAGATGGGGGAAGAACTTGAACACACATCCATTTCTGGGATACATATGACCAACTTTAAGTTCAGGACTTTCAAACCAGGCTGCTTTTACCCCAAATCCCTTGCACCCTCAATTTCCTTCTTCAGGATCAAACTAACTTTGTGGTCTGATGGCCAGCCCAGCCTGCCATTTCTTTACTCTCTGTTCTTTCCCTCCCTATATGCTTTCACACGCATATGCCTAATGATATATATATTTTTTAATTGTTTGGTTTTTGGATCATATCAGCAGCACTCAGGGGTGGGTTTTCTACTTGTGGTGCAATTATTTGGAAGATTCGTCAAAACTCTTGGTCTTCATTGCATGAGTTTCTGATTTGATAGGATTTGTCCATAGTGAGGGACCCTGGACATTATTATTCAAACATTTTTCTAGGTAATCTTATTACAAAGGACCATACTGGGAGGACGACTCTCCTAATGTCAAATATAGAATATAACAATAATCACAGACTTTTAGGGTTAGAATGATATACTTGTATGTAGGTATTGCAACTGCCTTGTATGCATTTAATATGGGTTTTATTCTCCAGCACCCCAGGTGGCTTCATGAGCCCTGCTAAAAGTGATCCCTGAGTACAGAATCAGGAATAAACCCTAAGCACCTCCAGGTGTAGTCCCAGACCCTCCCCTCAATTAGGCTTGTTTGTGCATATAGAGATGAAGAAATATCTCTGGGATATATCTTTATTTCAGCAAAATAATAATAGCATCTTCCTCTGAGGAGACCCTGGTGATGAAAATCAGCATAGTGCAGGAATGAAGAGAGGAAACTCTGAAATAAGACAGCCTGAGTTCAATTTCCAATTTTACAACATGCAAACTATGCAATCTCAGACTAGCTCTTAATCACTCTGGGCCTCCATTTTCTCTTTTATAAAATGTTAATGGCAAAATTTACAACTCTTGGGTGTGTATGTAAGAGAATAGAAGTTAAGTATGCAAAGTATGTGGATGGAGGAACTAAACTATAGATACTAGATATTATATTTCTTTAAATTTATGTCAATGGTGCAGGGGTCTATAGCTCCAATTCTTACTTGCAGTAAGAACTAGATATCAGTTATATAACTTAAACTTTTAAATAAAAATAAATATGATATGGTATTTGAGGCACTTGGAGCATTTAATTTAACATGTGATGTTTCTGGAACAAATGAAGGCTGAAATTCCTTGTAATATTTTTGTCTGGCTTTCACCCAGAGGGTACTAAGCTCATAATCCATGAACCTTGAAGCCAGGCCAAGGTTAAAACAATTAGTATAACCCAAATACTAGTTGGTCCCTATGTGACCCCTGTAGGACCACATTCAAAGGAACTCAAATCTTCCAGCAACGTGATTTGAGAAGAATGGAATATTTGGCTTCTGTCATAACATAAACACTAGGGAAGAAACACTGAATTTCCTCCATAGTTCTGAAGTTGCCCTTTTCTCTCTCTCCCCAGGAAAAGTCTAAAAGTATGTACATGTTAATAGTTAACAGTGTTGGTCCCTGTCACTCTAGATTCATCAAGAAATCAGTTTAATTAAGCCTGAGTGTTAACAGGCCTCCTGTTTTTAAAGTGAGCCACAGCCACTACAAAAGGTTCCCCTCCTGGGCACATAATCCTATTTTAACATTGAGCTACTGACCATGAAAACTTCCTGTCTTAGGCAGATTATCAAATAAATCTTGTACCACTTAGCCAGGGAAGGGTGATGGTTGGGAACTAAAAATTTGCTAAATGTATTCCTCCATTTATCTATTACCTATTTTAAAGTCTATTATATTTTTTGATTCAAGAGGGAATACACACTGGTTATCTTATTCTATCATTGCTATTATCCCTTTGAAGTAGTCTTTATTTCCCTTTTTTTCCAGATACATAACTGAAGGCCTAGGAAAACCAAATAAAAACTCTTAGAATCACCCAACTGATTAGCTGAGTTTCTAAGGTTATTTATTTCAAGTAGGGTTTTTTTTAATTCCTGATGGACTTAAGATTCAGCAAAGCAAGGCTGTACTTTCACATTCACTATGTGCATGATATTTAGAGAGTTTATTAATGTCCCTAAGCCTCTTTTTTCATGTGCTTATTAGTTTGTAAATAAGGAGATGAAGGAGTGTTTGTGAAAATGAAGTTTAACTACAAATGTGAAAGAAGTGTAGAGTTACAGCCCTTATGATGGACTTGGATGGTGGATGGAGGTCTTTGTTCTTAGGCCCTGTTCACGTGGCTCCATCCCCCATTAACCGGCAGGTCATTATCTTCAGGTGGTCGTGAAAGGAATCAGACTCACTCAGACAGGTTTCATGAGAGATAGCATCTTTATTGCCCTGGCCAAGATCTGTGTGGCCTATATCATAAACCTATTTAAGCATTTGCCATTCTTAGCTATCCCTGCATCTTATTTCTTTCATCCATGTTACCTCAAACCTCCATCCTGGCAAAAGACCAAAAGACCCTAATCTCCTGCGTGAAAGGTCTTATATAACCTTCCCAAGACCTCTCCCAGGAATGGGCGGGTCTCGGGTAGATACACCTAAATCCAGGGTGGAGTCACAAGAACTAACTCAGCTTTTGTGCAGTGTAGGTTACAGTGCTTGCATTCATTTTTCCAGAAGGAAGAAAATAATAACATGGCTGATTTTATAAATTATCTCATTTTTCATAATTCCCTTCTAGCTTATTTTGCTGTATTAAAGAAACTATGGCACTGTCAATAAGAGTACATCTCTCCGACTCCCTTGCAGCTAGGAATCTACTACACATGGTCTAAATATTTCCACTAAGGATTTGTATCATGTTAGTCTTCAAATAAAGTGAGAAATAGAAATTGGGGCCATTATGTAGTATATTTGACTACTTAACCCTTATCAATTAAATATTTCTGCTTAAAATAGAATAGTTCCTGTTGCTCAGAAATCATATTCAAAGATTATCTGCCTCCTCTAGGAGAATAGAACCTGGAAAGATAAACCCTGAGTGTTTAACTTGTCTGTTGGCTTATAGCCAGCACGCTGAACTAATATATTTTTTAACTGTACAATATATTTCCAGGTTGTGCTTTCAGGAAAGAAATGGATAACAGAAATAGTTTCTAACTTACCTAACTTTCTTATTTTATGATCTATTTTAATAGGCTGAGTAATATCAAACTAATGATATGATGCTTTGGAGTAAATAGTCAGAAAAATAGATAGAGGGTTGTGTTTTTTATATGTACTTTATTTTTTCCTAGTTAACATGCACTGAAAAATTTTGTGCTTTTCTGGGGTGAGGTAATTCCATACCCAGAAGTTCTTTGGGTTTACTCTTGGCTCGTCACTTATGGTAGACTCAGGGGACCATATAGGATGCTGAGGATTGCACTCAAATCAGCTACATGCAAGGCAAGCATTCTATTGACCATCTAACCCATTGAAAAGTATTTTAAAGCAATATTCTAAATATACATAAAAGTGATCATTCTCAAGTTGAGGATTTGTCTCAAAGTGTGGTTCTCATTCCTAGGTACTCAATGTACTAGGAACTCATTGAATAGTTTCTGTGGCCACCAGAAATTTCCTGATATTGTGTGCAAAACTTTGTACTTTTACATCTATTTGCATGTTTTGAAGACCCAAGATAAAACAGAGGAAAGCCATAGGGTGAATGGTTTCAGAGACTCAGAGTAACAACCTGGCTGTTATCACCTCAGTAGATTGCTTTAAAAGAACTGGCAAAGAGAAGATGTTGAGTTTGGATCTATTTAATCAACCTGATTACTTACCCTTACACTCTGAAATTTTCAAGCCCATGAGAAGACTAACTAAGGGGTTTTCTGAGGAACCTGGAATCTAGTGG
This sequence comes from Crocidura indochinensis, assembly GCA_004027635.1. Lineage (NCBI taxonomy): Eukaryota > Metazoa > Chordata > Mammalia > Eulipotyphla > Soricidae > Crocidura > Crocidura indochinensis. The sequence goes on from PVKC010018942.1 coordinate 5,151, forward strand.
GGGAAAGTAGGCCTAGCCTTTCCTTAAATAATAAAATTACAGGCAGAAGCTCAAATGTAGAAAGCTAGGAAATTACACAAAGAGTCGTCAAAATTGCAAAGTGAGTTTTCAACAGGAATCAAAATTAGTCCGTAGTAAGAGAAATGATGCAACAGAGAAAATGATGCAACATTCCAAACCTCAACTCAAGATGATAACGCACACCAGATCAGGCCTTCTACCACAGTTGATTTTGTGGACCATTTGTCCTTACTTCTTTCAGTTTTATTGACTAAGTGTCTCCTTTGTCCTCTGAATCCAGGCAGGAGCTGGTGGATAAGGTCTCCTTATTGTGTTTTGCCTTAATTCTTGTACCAAGCTGGGAGAGACATTGGGTACTTTCTCTGCTGACATGTTGTGTGGGAGAGAGGGATGGCTTGTTTCCACTGTGCAACTTTTTTCCCCTGACCTATGACTACATTTCCTTGAATGTAGGTATGGCCTGAGTTATGGTTTTAAGGTACAAGAGGATCTTCTGGAAAAAATTCTTAGAAAAAGAAGTATACTCACTCCTCCCTTCCTAAATGAAATATACCTATACATAACATATAAATCTATATCAATATAAAAACTATGTATATATAAAGAGCAGATCCTTAAAAACGTATTTTGTTTAATATTTTTTATTATCATGTTGATAGAAAAAATCCTAGCATCGAACCAGGGATATGACTCATGTAATGAAGCATGTGCCCAGCATATATAGGCCCCTTGACTTCTGACCCTGCTACCAAATGACTCCTTGAGTGCCTGGGGTAAACCTGGTGGCCCCCATCACCACCAGTCATGGCTCTATTGTCTCTGTGTACAGCCAGTAGGATTTTTATTAAATATTAGCCAAAGTTGAATGAAATGAGACTACTTGAGGATGTTCTTCTGCTGTGTGTCATTTGGCTTAATGTTAGTTTCCGTGATACTATTGATGAGGTTTGGGATTCGCACATGGGCACACGCAAACAGAAAGCTGTATTTTTATTGTTGTTAGTTACTTTCAAAGAAAGTATCTAAGTCTATAGAGGGTTCTTCTTTCTCCGGGTGTGGGAGATGAGAAGTGGGAGGGGGGAGGAGGTCATTGAGTTGGTGCCAATCTTCAAACATTCAGATTCAATCCTAGTTGATACCTTTCTGGCCCCTAAGTCAGGAAACCATAGAGTCGATCACAAATTCTTTAAACAACCTTGGGTCTGGGCTGCTTGGAGGAAGGAGATACTCCATGGTCACCCTCCATATTGTCTTCTTTAGATACATCTTAGGCAAATCTTGCCCTAAATAGAAAGTTTCTAACTTCATTTCTGTTGAGTTAAGAGAACATGGTGAGAAATAAATATGGAGGAGGGAAAGGAAAAGAAAAGAGAAAGAGATTATCAAGAAGAAAGAATGGTGATAACCAGATTTTGCCACTCAGGGGCTACTCAGATTTCACCAAACTGTAGTTCACCTCTGTAGTTAGTTGTTTTTTACCCCAGAGTTAACAGACATTTTTTTTTTTTTTTAAAGAAAAGCTGAGTGAGATGCCTGGCTGTCTTCAGCCCAAGTTTTTTATGGTTAGGTTAGCTATAAATTAACCAGTCTGCAAAATATATAAAGAAATGAATTGCTTTGTTCCCAGCTATCTCCAGTCGAGCTCTGGCTGCTGGCTCTAAAGCCGGCTGGACGTCCCACTGCCCATTGCTTTTATAAATACTAATGAGTGACATATTGAGAAAAATTGTACCTACAAAAGCAAAGACTTCTTCCATGCAAATCAGGCCTCAATTCCCCATAGATAAGGATCTTTTTGATGGAACACATGCAAACTCTCCGGCTCTTAATTCTTTCATTAGTATTCCAGGCAGACGACTGCCAAATAACAGAGAAAACTGTCTGAATTGCTGTGTCTGAAACCTAATATTGATTTGTTTAATAGTGTCAGGAAGTCAAAATTCACAAATCTCCTGTCGATTGTTTATGAGGCAGTTAGCAGAGAATTGGTTGCCCCTGCTTAATTAATAACTCATTACTGAAATTTGATTATATGCTTGAATGCCTTAAATGGGTTCTAACACAGTGTCTGCAAAGTGGTTGTTGGAACAAGGTAATGCTGCTCAGGAAGATTCTTGTGTGAGTTCCCCAATGGTCCCACCACCCCCTGGGCACCTCTTGTGATATTCCTTCTAGGGTCAACCTCTTTGGTGTAAATATGTTGGTTTAAAAGTGCCTCGGGGTCATGTGGACCACAGAAGATCAGGTAGGTCTGAAATGAGGGGCAGAGACATTTCTAGGAGAAACACTGGTCACCAAACTGATTTACAGTAGCTGCTTAAGAGGCAGACAGGAAGCCTTGCCTGCTTGGGCATTCTAAGTGGTATCACTTGGGAAGTGGATTAACTGTTAGTGAGAGGATGGCAAACATTGTGTTCCTGACGTGGTGAAGTTTCAAACCCTAAAAACCCATTTTGGTCCGTGGCTTCATGCAGACAGTGGGTGGAATGTCGGGGTATTGTTTGACTCAGTGCTGTGAGTCTGGGGAGCTGGCAGAAGGCTTTGCTCCCCAACCCCCATAACAGGCACAAAAGAGGAAAGATTAGGGCTCAAAGAAAGGATGGGGGCACTCCCTCCACATCCCTCTACCCCAGGGCTGTCTTTGCTGCATGTCCTGTTAAATCTGTGCCTTTGGAAGACAGACATCTAGGGCGCTGGGCATGCTTGAGAGAGCAGATGTTTTAAGACTGCTGTTCCTAGGGATCCCCAAACTTAAAATAGCTTTATTACCCCCCCCCCCCGCCACTGGCCTTGTTAGGGACTTGGATTACTCCACTCCCCTTTGTTTGAGCTATGTTAGCCATCAGGCTAACCCAACAGGGAGAAGAGAACAAAGGGAAAGGATGCACCCCTTTTCTGTACCCCATCAGCTGTGGTGGTGGCAGGGAGGGATGGGAGGAAGTGTGGGAGATGCCAGGCTTCCCACAAAGTGCTTGCCTTGAGTGGCTAATGGGGTCAAGCTCCCAGGGATCCCATCAGAAATGTTCTGCTCGGGTGGCCAAGGGCTGTGAAGTGGAGCGTGTCTGTGGAATGAGTAAGGCAGGTGCTCTCAGACTCGAAGACCAAACTAGGTTCCTGGACCCCTCAAATGATGTCACCAGGCTCTGGTGGTGAAAATGAAAGCACTTTCTAGATTCTCCCAGCCCTGGCTCACCACAGGAACTCAAGGAAGCTCTCAGGCTGGACTGATTCTGGTAAGGCCCAGCAGCGAGTGGGTTGATAGGTTCCTTGGAGCCTCAGTCTGGTTGCTGTGGAAAGATACAGAGCAGTGGCCACTCGCAGTTAAGTCCTAGGGAAGGGACACATGATACAGTCACAGGGCTTCAGAAGGTGGGAAGGGCTCTGCCATCTGGGGTGCCACGGAAGGCTACTGGGAGGAAGTGTGAGCAGGAGACTTGAGGGTGGTCAGATTTCAACAGGTTGGGGGTGGGGGGTGCTGGAGCATTCGGACAGGCATAGAAGCAGGCTGGTCAAAGGTAGGTTTTGGGGACCGGCACTGACCAGTCTGACTGGAGGGCAGGGTAATCTGACCAGCCTGTCTCCTGCCTGTGATCTTAATTGAACTAGTCAAGCTTTCAAAATGAACAGTTGATCATTTGATTAAGAAGGGCCTTTGACTCTTTCAAGACCCACGGAGGCTGATTTTTATCAAAGTGGATCAGAACGGTGTGCATGGAGGAATGCTGAGCAGTCAGGGAGGGAGGGTCCTGCCTGCTCCCGGGCCTCCCCAGCTGCCCCGTCTCCACCCAGCATCTCTGGTCCTGGTGGGCGCAGGGTGGAGGCCGGAAATTGCGGCCCGCTCGGCTGGCTGGGTCTGCAGCCCTGCTCACCTCCCAGCAGTGACAGGAGCTTTATCAAACCTGCTTCAAAGGTAAACGTGGGGTCTCCCCCAAGAGCCTCCAACCTGGAATGTCTCTGAAGAACCTGGACTTGGCTTAACCCACTCCCGCGCGAGGGCCCATGGCCTGGTGTCTGCCAACCAAGCCAATTTGTCAGAGCTGGTGAGGATTTTTGGTGATACAAGAGGGGAGAGAGAAATGGAGTCAACTTTTTTTTTCCACTCTAATTTATTATGCTTGATTACGCAGCTGGAATGGGAAGGTAGCTGCTGTTTGTAGTTAAATAACTCCTCACAATTTCTTAAAGAAATGATCTTCAAAGCTTGAACGGGTCAGTGGCTTAAGTACAAAGGCAAGATTGATTTTCATCCTCCCACCCTTTGTTCCCAGAGTTTAAAACAGACACGTTTGGGTAAATTAGTTTGTCTATGTTATTAATGGAAGAAGTTATTAAACTCCCATAAATATACGGTGGGACCCTGCTTTCCAGGCCAAATTTGCTCTAAAGGAAAATCAAGTGAAGATAAAAATGCAAAGAGACCTCACAACATTGAAGGTTTTTTTTTTAATTTTTATTTTGAAATTGTCAGTTCTGGAGATGAAGTAGCTTGGTAGAGTGGGGAAGGGGCTGCCTCTAGTTATTACATTCCCACCCCCTTCCCAAGGTGGAGGCTTAGTGTCTGTCCCATGAGGGAGACCCCGAGTGGCTAAAAAGAAAGTGCCTTTTAATGGGAAACAGTCAGAGGCCAGATTGTGGTGGAGACGGGGCATGTGTGGGGTGCCAGGGGACATTCTTTCCACTGCAGAATGATGGAGCATCAACTCAGAAGCCTGAGGAGCAATGGAGTAATTTTCTGGATGAAGGAGAAAGTGTTTTTCCTGTTCAGGAGTCTTTTATGCAAGGTCTCTGAGAGGACCCCTCTGAAAGATCCCACGATGGGTCGGGTTGAGGGACACACAGCCCTGGAGCCATCCCTAAAGACTGTGCCCTATGATCTACCATGTGCTGAGATGGACCTCCCCAACCAGGTGCCTATGAACTTCTGTCAGGTCCTGCCTTAAACTATGCAGTCGTCCTGTGAAATCCATGGGAAGGACCAAGGTGGGAGGCAAATTCTGTGATGCTGGTATTGTAGGTAATGATAATCCAACCAAAAGTCTTCTCCCTCACCACGTTATGGAAAAATGAAATGAAGAAAATTGTTTTAAAAGAAAAGCAGCAAGAATAAGAGTGAAGTCAGAGTCAAAGGCCACTTGGCATTTTGGATATTCTGGGTTTTTTTTTACCTTGAACTTTGCTCTGCTGCCTTCTTACTTCCATGCACGTGTCTGTACACACACACACATGCCTGTATGCAGATATTCATGCTCATGTGCACATACAGTTGCATGTGTGAATATACATTTGTGCACATTCTGGTGCACTCTCATAGTCACACTCATCCTCATGAAAACACCCTCATAGTTGTACACACTTCCACACTCAATGCATACTCACGCTATGTACACACTTTTGCATATTCACAAGGTTGCCTATACTCACATGCATACACACTTGCATATTTACACTCACTCATGTACACACACACAGTTCCCGCTCCCCCCCCCCCACATTCAAAACCATGCATTCACCCTGGCTTACTGGCAGCTCAGTGAGCAAGGCCCTATTATTCCTATTTTTTTGTACGCTGATATGTTAACTTCTCAAAAAGTACCAAATTGGTTGGAACAGTTTGTACCTTCATTTTACAGATGAGAAAACAGATACAGAGAGGTTTCTGCCTGCCTGAGGTAATCGGGGAGTGGAAGGAAGAAGCTCTGAACCTAGACCATTTGACTCCTCAAGTGCCTTTCTGTATTCAAGGACTCTGCAGTCACTCTTTCCCACACTGATTGACTCCCTTCATAGAGGTGAGATTCTGCCCTGTCTATCCTGCACTGAGTTTTTTCCCATTAAGTATTCCTTGGTGAGCATTTTGATGTGATAATGATTCTTCAAATATGAATTTCAGGGGCTTCCTCACCAGATGGGGACGGTTAGGTTAGAGTCATATTCATGGGACCCCTCCCAATCTGTGCTTACTGCTGGTTCCAGTTCTCAGCTTAGTATTTTTCAAAATTCAGAGAAAACATGACTGGAAAACAAACAGATCATCTTGATTGACATCAGCAGGAGTGGCTGTGCAGGGTGTCCAGCCTGGAAGAAGTTTGTTCTTACACAAACTCCAGTTCCCATCTTAAATTCTGTGAAGAAACTTCCTTATTTTAGAAGCAGGAAGACCTCTGTACCCCTTTGAGAAGCTAATCCATTTGTTTGCTTTTCTCCTTCCTAACTAATGTTTACCCTTTTTCTTTTGCTTCCAAGAAGTTCAGTGTTAAATCTGAAATGAGGGGCCCGGGAGATAACATGGCGGTAAGGCGTTTGCCTTTCATGCAAAAGGTCATCGGTTCGAATCCCGGTGCCCCATATGGTCCCCCGTGCCTGCCAGAGGCAATTTCTGAGCATGGAGCCAGGAGTAACCCTGAGCGCTGCCGGGTGTGACCCAAAAACCAAAAAAAAAAAAAAATCTGAAATGAAACAGGGAAACTGCCCTCTTTTGGCATGCTCGTTCTCCCTGGCTCTCCTAGCCTCAGTGGCTCACTCTTCTGTGCACTTTTAGTTTTTAACTGTTTGCATGTTGTTATAATACACGTCCCCAGATTTCCTTGATCAGTCCCTGTCATCATGCTCTCATTGTGCCCTTGCTCTGCCCTAGACTGGTAGCCTCATGTCAAAAGCAGAACTGAGTGCAGTTCTCAAGCAATTCTGAGCCCCATGTCAGGGCTTAAAAGCCCATAAGGAGTCACCATTGCAATTATTTATCCTATAGAACATTCTGGGAAGCAAAACTGATCATGCTCAGGCTCATTTGGGGGCTGAAGAAACTGAAGGCCTGGGACAAAAGTGATCTTCAGTGTTGTTCCCGAATCTTCTTAGAATTGCTTTAAATTTCATCTTTGCAGTTCGCACAAACATGGACATTTCCTTTCCTCCTCTCTGTTCCAGGCTCATGTGCTGGAACTGTACTATCTGTGGGGGGTGGCATGTGTGTTGATCTAGTAATGTCATGGAGAGTCTTGTTCTAGTTTGTGAGTTCTGGTTCCATTTCAGTATGTTTTGGGGAGGGAAACTGGTTTTCTTTTGCCAGATAGAAAATGATGATTTCTTTGAAAGTAAGTGTATGAACCTTAAACAAAACATACTGGAGAAATGGTACAGTGTCAAAGTGCTTGTTTTACAGGCAACTGACTTGGTTTTGATCCTTGGCACCCCAGTTGGTCTCCCAAGCACTAGCAGGATTAATCCCTGAGCATAGAGCCCAAGAACCACAGAATACATGGCCCCCAAATGCAAAATTATAAAAACATAATTTTTAAAAGCAAGCCCATTCTGGGCCAGAATGATAGCACAGCAAGTAGGGCATTTACCTTTCATGCAGGCATTCCCAGATTTGATCCTCAGCAGGTTCCTTAAGCTAGCAGAGTGATTTTTGAACACAAAGCTAGAAATAAACCCTGAGTACCACCACATATGGTGCAAAAACAAACAAGCAAACAAACAAACAAACAAAAATAACAACATATGAGCAAGTTATTCTAAGGTAAAATTTTGAACAAATAATTAAAGAATATGTATGTAGATGGAATCAAACTAAGTTTTGATCCTTGACTCACTACCAACTTTTCACTACATTTGTAAGGACTGAAGTTTATCTCCAAAGATATAACTCCCAAAAATGCAATTGTTCTCTGTAACCAAAGGAGGAAATCCTCACAGGGCTAACTAAGAATGTCAGGCCAGTACCAGGGGTGAGTCCTGAATCTGAAAAACATTTTCCTCCTTAAATCAAATAGACAAAGACCAAGTGGCCCCATCAGCATTGCAAACCAGCTTTACCCTGCAGCTCTGTCTGTTCATCTGTTAAATGGGTGATCTCTGCCTGGTCAAGTTTCTGTGGAGGGCACAGCCTTCATACAGAAGGTTTCACTAGAAGTCACATACTTCTCATCTCTCCCTTCTCCTCTACAGGCCCAGAACATAAGTGATCTCACCCTGTGGAGCTGTGGAGGTATCTGGAACTCTGAGAACTTAGTTTGTGACATCCTCTGAGCTCTGAAAATACCCCAGATACCTTGGGCCTTATGTTCTGGGCCTGAGTTTGCACCTCCCTAGGGTGAAGGGGGGAAGTTAGAACAGGTAAGGCATGAGAGCAGCATGACTTTTGTGTGGAGAATTCTGAGGCCATTCCCACTCTGGGACAGTGAAATGACCAGTGAGTAACTGGCATTTAGAAAGAGTGGGATAAACGGTTGACAAGAAAATGATCCTCACAACTCTGGACCTGCGACTTTCTTGTGAGAGTCTCTCTGAGACCCTTTCTCAAGTTGTCTTCTTGTTGCCAGATATCTGTTCATGTAGAGAACTCACCTACCAATAAATTGCTTGGTCACCATGGGGATGAGTCAGTACCCATCTGTAAGAAGGATGACTTGACTTTTGGGAGTCAGGTGTCACCCCAAGATGCTTGTGACAAAGCAAGGGACCCTGTGACTCATTATCCAGGGAGCACTGCCATCACCTGGGCTTCTCCCCAGGCGTCAGCCCTACAAGGGGCTAAAGTCTACATGCTAGCAGTTGGAGGGTCATCAGAAGTGGTTCCTGACCTGATTTCAGAGATTTTTATGTGAGGTTAGACCCAAGTGCTCTACCAAGTGCTCACTGATGCTGATCTCTCACTTAGAGAGGCCTGACTTGGAAAGAACATCAGTTTTTGACAGTTTACACACCTCACTTCCAACTTGAGCTAATGGAGTCTTAGAACAAGTGCAAGTGTCCTGTCACCATTCATCCAGTTTCCTAATGAGCAGAGGAATGAGTACTCATGAGGATGAAGATGGAGGAACAAGCACAAAGACAATTTCTCAGCAACAAGGAACAAGACCAGAACAAGGTCAGGGGCCCTGACTCCCAGGCATGGCCTCTGACTCAGAGTAGCTTAGACTTTATTACACTCTGCATCCCCTTTCAGAAAAGGCATCGGACCCAACTGAGAACCAGCTCTTTTTGCTTTAGAAACTTGACATTTCCAGGTTTCCAGGGTCAGGAATGTGGTGTAAGGAACAAATTCATGCAATTTGTGGTGACATGATGGAATTAGAGGATTTCATACTAAGTGAAGTGAAAGAAAGAAGAAAAGAAAGGAATGAAGGAAGAAGGAAAGAAGGAAAGGAAGAAGGAAAGAAATAAAGTGATCACTACAGAATGATCTCTCATATGTGGGACTTAAAGATACAGAGCATAGCAGTAATGAAGGGCTTAAGGAAACACAACGGCAGAACCCGTCCACATAATTGAGTTGGGGCGTGGGTAAGGAAGGCCTTAGGTTACCTCTGGGAGGGAGATGGGTACATTGGTGATGGATGGGTGCTGGAATTATGTGCTTGGGAAACTGCCATTAACAGTATTGTAAATCGCAGAACTTAATCAAGTTTTATTTAAAGCTATTTTAGTAATGATTTAGCTTATATTTATATTTAATGGGCATATTAGCATATCATCATTTGATTATTTTCATGACATTTCACATTTAAACAATCACAAGAATATCTTAGAACATGTGTGCTAGTATTTTCATGATTTATACTATGATTTATACTCTTGAACTGGAACTCTGTTCCTAAGAACCAGCCTATTACTCAGCTTTCTTCTCTTCTTCATGCGTATTCCAAGAAATACACTCAAAGACACCATGTACTTTTCACCTCTTCATGACTTGGTTTTCTGATTTGACCAAGTGGGTGAGTTGTGATGCCTCCATAATAGGTGTGAGAGCTGAGGAGTAAACAAACTAGAAGAGTTTGTCTATACTTGGCAAATACTGAATGTCCAGGGTTGCAATTTCTTTTCTTCTGCTTCATGGGACATCCATTTCCTTCAGAGGTTTTCATTCTTGTCCACAACAAGCTCTTTGCAAGTGGAGGTCTCCCTCCATCCCTTTTCTTTCCTTTTAAGTCTGACTCATGTCTAGTAGGTGAGTAAGACAGACCTAATGAATTGTTCTGAATGACTGCAGAGCAAGAAATGGTCAGGAATCTCAGGATCTTATCTCTGTAGAGATGGTGTCTCAGAAAGCACCAGAGGCAATCCTTTGGGGTTCGCTGAGGAGGGTAGATGGCTTCCATGAACCGCTTGGCCAAAACCCAGCTTCAACATTGCGTGGTGTTCTGGGGTCCTAGGTCATGCTCTTGCAGAGCTGAGTTCTTAGAAAATTTGCAGGTGAATTTACATCAGGCCAGGAAGCCTGGACTCCTTGGAACAAAGAAGATATGCAAATATGCGGGGGTAGGTCTAAGAACCTGCTGCTGCTTTGGAGAAGATGCCTGTGCTTCTCTGAGTATCTGGCTACGGAAAGAGAGAAGAGCCAAATAAAGAATCTCAGTAGATGTGTGAGGACTTATGATTGGGTATAAATTAGAATGCAAAGTGCTACAGAATCTTACTTTCAAGAGCCAGGAAGTAATTTTTTAAGAAAAATACTGATCCCAAAGGAAATAAAAGAAAAAAAACCAAACAAACAACAACAAAAAAAAGAAAAATACTGATCTTGCCACAGAGTCAGGAATGAGCTAGGGCAGAGAAGGGAGCACTATGCAATGAAAGTTGGAAGTGATGACTCTGGACAAGACCTGGGTGCTGAAAGGGAGGGGGTAAAGTGATAAGCATGATACATCTTCAGTAACAATATTAGAAACAATAGTGTCTAAAAAAGGAAAGTGAGAGGAAAATGTCTGCTAAAGAGGTGGGCAGGGGAGAGGGCAGGAAGAAAACTGGGGGCATTGGTGACGGAAATGTGTATTGGCAAAGTAATGGGTGTTGGATATTGTATGAGTGAAATTCAGTCATGGACAACTTTGTGATTGTGTGTCTCATGGTGATGTCATTAAAGAATTTATTTCATTAAAATAAGAAAGGTGCTTCTCATTGGCCACTTGTCTGTGAGTTTTTAGTCAGTAATGGGGGTGACTTGAGTGAGTCTCACTAGAGACTTTGGGGTATCTCCCAGACTCTTATTGCCCTAAAGATAACCAGTCTCTGGAGTCAAGGCTGTGGACGGGAGTGGGGGTGTGTATGCAGTGAACACACAGACCTAGACACCTAATCTTGCCCCCACCCCCTGTATGCAACTTTCTGGGTCAGTTGCTTCTGTGAAGCCCTGGAGTTAGATCCTGGCCACTCTCCTGACATGGTGATGGTAGTGGGGTGACTTCTGCTGGTTGTAGTTTAATGGTGGGACAATCAGGCCACTTGCTCTTATCCTTCACTCATCTAATGTGGAATTATTCATTGTGGTGGCCCAGGTTTCTAAGAGAAAGGTATGGAGACCTACTCAGAACCCAGCCAAGTTTGCTTCTTTCTCATATTACTGGGTAATGTAGGCCCAGAGGCCAAAACTAGACTCAGAAATTTACTCTCCAAAGTGATGTTCCAGCTTTGTAGGAAAATGCTCAAAGTCCCATTGAAAAGTGATTACAGCACTGGGAGAGGCAGAGGGAGCAAGGAACCATCTTACATCCAGAGCAACAGATTGACCAGTTCCAGTTGGAGGAGAGAAATGAACCAGGTAACTATGCATTGCCAAAGAGTAGTGCAAAGGATCTGGAAATTTCACTGACTGTTCTTTGGGAGTGAATGTAGATCTTTAAAGGTGAGAAATAGGTCTGTGAGTAAAGGTGAAGGAGTTAAGTTCATATCCTCACCCACATTGCTTATTAGCTGTATAGCTAGTGTGTGTGTGTGTGTGTGTGTGTGTGTGTGTGTGTGTGTGTGTGAATCCAACTTAATTTTACCATCTGTAAAATAGGACCATAGTTTGTATCTTATATATAGGGTTGTTGTGAGGATTAAAGAGGCATTGAGTGAGTAGGTAGGACATTGGAATAATAGCCCAAATGATGGCCACTCAATAATATCAGCCACTTATCAAATAGCAGCTTATAAGTGAGTAAATGATAACAAATAATTAGAATTAATCTCTAACAAATAAATCTGTAATGTCTTTCCTCGGAAGGCAAAACTCATCCCACGCTTATGTTCACAAAGACTGGCCTCTCTCTGAGGCAAATACCCATCTGAACCAGAGAACCAGCTACTAAACTTTGAAGATCTTTGAAGACCCAGGGCTTGGGTCTTTTTCCAGGGCTCTGTGTATTTACCCAGAGGAACTCAGTTGGTAGCCACTGCATTCTAGGTAACAGACTCAGTCCAAGACTAAATCTGGCTTATCACCAAAGGCCAGGGGCCTAGAAGTGAGGAATTACATTCCTTTTTTGCCCGCCAATGGCTCTGAGCAGTGCTTCAAGATCAGGAAAAAGATCCACAAATTCTTAACTTTGATTTTATTCTATTTTCTTAGAGCCACCAATATAGTAACTATGTGTGACTCTGGAACTATGAAACCCAGTGAAACCAAGAAATAGATGCCTTCAGTTCAATCCATTATTTTTATAGCTACTTGTGACTGGTAGCCACCAATATTGGACCTCACTTCTGTAGATGGTCCAGAGAAAAGGGTCTTCAGGATTCTCAGATATGTGGTCACTGGGCCTGAATGGAGTCCGGACAGTGGGAGGAAGTGTGGTTAGCTGAACAGCCAAGCTTTGGGAAAGCCTCTGGGCACGTTCCTGGTATCAACTGTCTCCATCATTAATAGGGAGACATTGTGCTCAGAATTTGGATAGAATTAACCTGTCCCCCTTCTCTGTTCTGAGCACCTCTAATAGTTTCCAGAAAAGTCAAAGTTCTGATGTTCCTCCCTCTGCTGCTCCCTCTTCTTTGAGGAAAAATTTTTTGCTGTTCAGACTCAGTGAAGGGAGAAGGGTCCTTCCCAGATGGGTGTCTGCTGATTTGGATGCTGGGGATCAAAAGTGCTCATGTTCACTCTATCCCTGAGTTTGAAACTCAGTGACTAAGCGGTCCAATGTGAGTTCTAAAGATATCAAATTAGCACACACACACACACACACACACACACACACACACACACACAGAGTTTGTTTTGGAGAGAGATTCTCTGTGCAGAGTCGGGCCCAAGTTGGCTTGGAAACCTGGAAAATTTTGCTTCGCTTTCATTGGACTCCAAATGACGACAAATCAAATCCACTTTGGGGTTTGCACTTGAAACTCACGTTGGACCTTTTCCCCAACTCACACTAGAAGGCCCCTTGCAAAACCAGAACTGAAGAGGGTGGATTTTTGCCTGGAGATTTTTATTCTCCCCAATTGCCATTCAACTCCAGCAGCAATCAATGCCTCAAGCCAATCACAGACTTTAGCTTTCAGATAAAAAGCTTCTCTGCCTACCTCTCCAGCTTCTCAACCCCTTCATATTTCTTTACACTTGGGACTCAATTGCAAGCAAATACTCCAGCATTCTAGAAAGGACAGATTCTGGGCCCTTTGATGAACAGACTCTGGTGGGTAACAGCGGCCCCGCATGGGTGTTTTATCATGGTATGGGCAAGAGCTTGCTCTGCTATCACCATAATTTACAAGGCTCACATGGCCATGTAACGACTTGGTGATTACATGGAAATAGCATATAAATACATAGTAATTACAAGTTCATGCAGATTACTTGGTATAGACATTTGAAGTCACCGAGTAGTTCAAAGATTAATTATCCTGTAACTGGCGGTATTTAAATCATTTTTCTCTCCCCCTCCACCACCAACACTACCACTACCACCCCCTCTTCATATACAAATACATTGAGGACAACTTCAAGGCTGCTGAGGATGGGGATGTGATGAGTATGATCTGAAAAGAAAAAATGAAATTTGACAGGCATGGATTATTTAAGGCACGCATATGTGAGCAGAGCAGCCGCTGCGCTTTGATGCAAATCGTAGGGGAAAGAGCAGGGGGGTGGAGTGGTGAGAGAGGTGCGGAACAAAGTAAGGATTTCCTGCAGGCGACTTGAAATTTAAACAAATAATCAGTTAAATGGCGGCCCGGCATTACGTTCCGAGTTGTGTGTATTAATGTCAACATCTGGTACCAACATTTTGACAATTCTATTAAAATGCCCCAGCATTCCCTATCTAACACCTGTTAGCTCTAATTTTCTTTCCTGAGAAGCACACCAGTAGACAGGGGAGATTCCAAATCATTTATCACTTTTAAAGTACTTCCATATGCCTGTTGGACCCAGCCTGGCCCTAGGCGAACGTTTTCTGAATGCATTAAAATTCAGGATTAGTTTCTTTTTTTTTTTTTTTTTA
>PVKC010018943.1:0-19377 GCA_004027635.1 Crocidura indochinensis
GATGAATGCTGTATTGTCACCCCTGCGTTCAGGTAACTACCCGAGCCCTGCCCATTACTGGGCGGGGCTTTGGGAACCAGATATTACGTTTACCTTACCTGCAGACCCTGCCCATAACCTTGGAGGGGTCTTGAAAGGGTATATAGATCTGTGATTTCTGGATATCTGCCCTTTTGCCCTTTTGGATTGCGCCCTTTGCCTGTTCCTTTGGATTCTGGCCAAGATATAGGTTGGAGGTGGCATGGATGAATGAGGATGCAGGACTGACTTGAATGGTGGAGGCCACATCTAATGGCTGGGATGAATAAAAATGTTATCTCTCATGAAGCCTGCCTGTGAGTGAGTTCTCTACCTGCCACTTTTATGAACCTCCAGACCCGCCGGTTAGTGGGGGCTGAAGCCACGTGGCCTGGGATGGCGAGCCAAGGCCTTCCTCACCATTCATCACCATCCTAAGAGCTTATTTACTTTATACTGCTTTTAATGATCACCTCCAATTATTTGACAATTCCAAGTACTGGGGCTTTGAAAGGACTGATAAGTATGCATCTTTCTGGACAACTCAATCTCTAGCAACATCTGTCCTTTACAGCTAGATTATACACATAGATTATGATTACATATTGCCTCTTGCACTATTTCTGTGCTAAGGGAGTGACTTGGGAGTAAATAGAAGGTGCAGTGGAAATGCTAGTTGAAGAGATTTGGGACCTGGGAAACCTTTTAAAATCCCCATTTGCAGGGAAGGCAGCTGTGTCTACTGTCTAAATAAGGCTCTTATCTGGCTCTCAGCAGAGGGCACCAATCCTCTTTATGGAAGTGAATATTGCAGGTGAACAGTTTTTCCAGAGAATCAGAGATGAGCAAACAGGGCTAGCACTTTTTCCTCCCCATTGCTCTTCATTCTAAGAGCCGCTAATGATCTCGTCCCCGCCTGGACTGTTAAAATACATAGCTCCAAGCTTTACTGAAAGACAGAACACGTTTCATCCTTTTTTTTTTTTTTTTTTTTTTTTTGCCCTTGTGTGAATTTTTGGGAGGAATTCAGTCCAAAGGTTCTAGAAACTCTGAATGTAGCTGTTGGCAGGTTCACAACAGATTCACAAAGTGCGTGTAGCCCAGGGGCTCTTTTGGGTGGAAAGTGTGATCTCCTTTGAAGAAATATTTCAAAACTCTGCAGAATTGAGATATTTTGGAAAACCCAGTCTTTGAGAATTCTCATTTGAAACATAAAAAGTAAAAGATATGAAAATCAATTACCTTCACACATGAAAAAATTCCTCATATGGTTAATCTTCCTTTACATAATTTCTTGATTATGTTTGGAAGTAAATTGCCTTGATTATACCTTGGATGGGAAGGAATGTCTTTTAATTAATTTGAAACATGCTGTAGTGATGCTGATTTGTACCACAGAATGATAAATTGGGTTGAAAGCAATAAGTCTTTCTGATAGGAATGCACTGCAGTTGGATTTTTGACTAAGTAGTAAACTCAGAGCTCTTTTCTCTTAAAGGAAAAATGGAAGAATCTGTCTTAGGTGGAGTCAGGTTGGGTTTATTCGCTTTAGTTTGCAGGGTTATTTATGGAAGCACTTTGCCTACAATTTTCCTGTTAAAAAAAGATAACTGATTACACAGCAGTAAATTACTGTGGTCACCAAATGAGACCCTGGGGCCAGAGAAATAGTACAATGGACAAGGCTTTTTGCCTTGCAGATGGCCAAACCATGTTCAATCACTGGCAACCTAAATGGTCCCCTGAGCACCATCAGGGGTAATTTCGTAGCACAGAGTCAGGAATAACCCTACACGATTTGCCTGTTGTATTAAAAACAATAGAAATTTAAAAAAATGAAATGAGATGTTGTCTACCACTAAGATCGAAACTTGTTGGAATAATTGGTTTTCATTCTAGTCAGTATATTTGCTGGTACTTGTCATTCATTGAATTGAACATTGAATTGAAGCACCTTTTGGATTGTGCCTTATCCAATCTGCTCTCTACCCCTTGGTGTTGTCTTTCGCTTCCCCCCAAAAAAGGCCAGGTCTTAGGGAGAAACTGCTTGCAGTTTCCGATTTTCCACAACTGAACTATCTGCCTGCTTGCCTTAATGTTAAGGATGTAAAGTTTGTGGTGGAACTTTACTGGGCCTGTACTACCCTCTCCTCCAATTTGTGTGTATTATTTTCTGTGTTGGTGTTTTCTATCAAACCTGCATCTCAATCCCTTGGGCTTGAGTCATAAAGTTTCTGGTTCAAAAACTGATTATTTTTGAAAGATAGAGATAGAAAGAACAATTGCGTAAAGAAGACTATTCTTATTGAGGAAATTATATAATTTAGTTTGGGGAGAGAGAGAAAGAGAGAGAGAAAGAGAGGGAAAGAGAAAGAGAGAGGTAGAGAGAAAGAGAGAGAAAGAGAGAGAGAGAAAGAGAGCGAGAGAAGGATTTGTGCTGCACCTGGTGTGTTCAGGCCTTATTATGGCTCTGTATTAGGGGTCACTCCTGACTATTGGTAGATGATTTATGGTGCCTGGATAGAGTTGATGAGTGTGCAATACAAGTATCTTTAATTTTTAAATTAAAAATTAAATTTTATTTAATTTTAATTTCTGTTTTAATTAAAACTTTTAAAATAGAATAAATAAAAACAAAAAATTAAATTTATTTATTTTATTTTTTGGTCTACACCCAATTGTGCTCAGGGATTTCTCCTGACTCAGTATTCAGGTATCATTCTTGGTAAGGACCATATGTGGTGCTGGGGACAGAAAATAGGTTGTATAGTGACAGTACAATGATAGTACAGTCAAGGTACTCTTGTACATTCCAAACCCAGGTTTGATTCCCAGCAGCCCAAATGGTCTCCTGAGCAAAATCAGGAGTGATCCCTGAGCTTAGAGCCAGGAGTAAGCCCTGGGCATAAATGGGGTAGCACAGAAAAAGCATAGTTGTTAGCTGAATTTAAAAGCATTAACATGTGGATATTTGTTGTATTAAATAAATAAAGATGAAGCTGGATGGTGATGGATGGAGATGGAGGCCTCTGCCTGCTTTCCCAGGCCACGTGGCTCCATCCTCCATTAATCGATGGGTCTGGGGTCCAGGAAAGCGACAGGTAGAAATCTCACTCACAGTCAAGCTTCAGGAAGTAACAGCTTTATTCATACCCTAACTACCACATGTGTGTGGCCTATATCATAACCAATTAAGCATTCAGCTATTCTTAGCTAGCCCTACATCTTAACTTCTTTCAGCCATCTTTCCTTTGACCTCCAAGCTGGCAAAAGGCCAAAGACCAAAGAGATCTTCTCCTCTGGGTCAGAGCCCTTAAGTACCTTTCCCAGACCCCTCCCATGAACTGGGTCTGCAGGTAAAGTTACAGGTCATATCCGCCCAAGACTCCTCCCATCAATAGGTGGGTCTCAGGTAGATTAACCTAAATCCAGGGTGGGGTTACAGATATTAAATCTGACTATACTTCCATGACCTGCTATTATATATGTGGTAACTATGTAATACAGGAAAATTGGAGTATAAAAAAATTGAAAAAATATTTGGTAACCCAGAAAACCTCTCCACAGAGACAGAAAAGAAAATTTTATTAGAATATCAGCTAAGACATTGCAAAGATAGAAAGAAACCCACTCTTTTAAGTAACAAGGCAGATAGATACATATACATATATGTATCTCAAGATAAGTACTACTGGTACCCAGGGAAAGGACTTACTATCACTATTTGTCAAACATAATTTACCCTAAACTTATCTAATAATGACCGTTGTGTTTGCTTTGTTGTCTTTATCCTGAGAAAAATTAAATTTCTCAAATTTTTCATATCTTTATGACAGGAAGTTGGTTTGTAATATATGTTCAAAAAATTAGGCTCTTGTCTTCGGACACTGATGGAAAGGAAACTACTTTCTTGGTGATGACATTTCCAGTAGAAGCTCTTGTATTCTTGAGGAAACTTGACTTGTAAAATTAGCAAGAGAATATTTAAGCTTAAGATATTTATATAGGGACCGGGCGGTGGTGCTGGAGATAAGGTGCCTGCGCTAACCTAGGACGGACCGCGGTTCGAGCCCCCGGTTCCCCATATGCTCCCCTGTGCCTGCCAGGAGCGACTTCTGAGCGAATAGCCAGGAGTAACCCCTGAGTGTCACCGGGTGTGGCCCAAAAACCAAAAAAAAAAAGATATTTATATAGAATTAAAAAAAATAAAATACAAGAGAAAATTCCAGGAAGGGACCGGAGTGATAGATAGTGGATAGAGTACTTACTTTGCAGTGGTTGACCTTGGTTTGATCAGTGGCATTTCAAATGGTCCCTTGAACCCTAGTAAGAGTGATTGATCCCTGAGCAAAAAGCAAACCCCAAGTTTATGTGTGAATACCACAAGCTGTGGACAATGATCAAATGATTAAAAGAATAATGTTTTATTTCTATTACCAGAGTAATGGTTACTAGAAATTATAGTTGAAGTTGCTGACAGTGAGATATGTGAAAAAACTTTTGAAGAATTTTCCTTTACTTTGATTAAACTTTGTATGTACAAGGAGCCAGAAGAGATAGTAGGAGTAAAGCATTTGCCTTGCGTGAAGCCAACACCAGTTCTAGCCTCAGCACTGCACAGTGTACTTCAGCAGAGTCAAGAATTAGCCTGACCTCTGCCAGGCATTCCCCTATATATATACTATATATATGCTATATATATAGTAGGGGAATATATATAGTAGGGGAATATATATATATCCAATATATATATTTATATATATCCAATATAGTCATCTTAAGGCAATCAGATAGGCAATCATCTATATAATGCAACTGTTATCTTAGATGAATTGCAAAGAAATAAAGATATATACCATTAGATATTGAATAGACTTTAGCTTAGTCAAGGCAGTCAAATCCTAACCACTTCCATAATAGAAGGGAAAGCAAATACATTTATTTACTATAAATAAATATATATTTTTATATAAGATTCCAAAACTCTATCAACCAACATTCATGTTCTCTTGATAATAAAAGCAGTATTTCTCAAGCAGGGGACATAAGGCCTGCTATGGGCTCCCAGATAGATCAAAGGTAAAATTCATATAAAGGAGGGCCATGGTGTGGAACTCAGGGTCTATAGGAAGGAAACAAGGATAAAAGAAGGTCATTTTCAGGGAAAAGGTTGTTGAACACTTCCCTAGAGTATACTCTCTATAGTATATATTTTCATCTAATATATGAAGCAGTGTTTTAATTTCTGACAAATCATATTCAAATTAAATAAAGCTATAAAAGAGACAAGAGAGGCCAGATGATTAGAACATTTTTCATGTGCACCCTTTCTTAAGTTTACATGACTTTTTGATTTGGAATCTAAATCTATTCACGAGTGCTTAATTTCGGATATAAAATTGGAATCACCTAAGAATATACTTAAAATTTTAAGCTATTTTTAAAATTTTGACAGATTTGCCATTGATTTACAACATTCAGGATATACCATATTTTTTGCTCTATAAGATACACCTGACCATAAGATGCATATAGCTTTTAGACGAGGAAAACAGGAAAAAATTTCTAAAGCAAATGGTGCAATGTGAGGTGTCATCAGGAGACAGGCAGCTGGGAACAACCAGACTGCGAGGTCAAAGTATATTTACAATACCCCTGTCCACAGCTGTTTAACATATTTACCTAACTTTTTTTTAACATTAAAAAATAAAGAAAAACATTTTTTTAGGGGCTGGAGCAATGGAGCAGTGGTAGGGCATTTGCCTTGCATGCCACTGACCCAGGACAGACCTCGGTTCAAGCCCTGTGTCCCATATGGTCCCCAAGCTAGGAGTGATTTCTGAGTGCATAGCCAGGAGTAACTCCTGAGCATCACTGAGTGTGGCCAAAAGCCAAAAAACAAACAAACAAACAAATAAACAACCCCCCAAATACCCCAAAACATTTTTTAAATACTCAGGCTTCAGCTCTAAGTAGCATTTGCACAGACATTTTCCTCCATCCCTTTTTTTGGGTGTGTGGTTCGAAAAATATGGTATTTTATGTCAAACTATCAAGGAAGACTGGAAAATGGGAACAATGAATTCCTTGTGTGCATGAGCTCACACTAGCACCCTAAATAGAAGGCCAATGCTTCTCTACTTTTTACAGGGGCCACAGTTAATCATGGACCTTGAAAGGGGAGAGCCTCCGAGACCTATTTGTTTTTTGATATATAAGAACAAAGGAGACTTATTTGGATCTATTTGAAGTTTTATCAGTCTTTAAGGAGTCTGCCTTGGGAAAGCAGTGTTTATATCTCAAAATTGACCAATCCTAAAAGATTGCCTAATAAACCTTTTTTTCTTTTTTTGGTGGCACAAAAACAAAGACAAATGATCCAGCTATACCACTCCTAGGGATATGCCTAGGAACACAAAAATATAATTTAAAAATCCTTTCCTCACACCTATATTCATTGCAGCACTATTTGCAATAGCCAAACTCTGGAAACAACTAAGAAGCCCTTCAACAGATTAATGGCTAAAAGACTGTGGTACATATAATCAATGGAATATTATGCAACTGTCAGGAGAGTTGGGGTTTGATCCTCGATATCTCATATACTTTCCTGAGACCAACAGGAGTAATTCCTGTGTACACAGCCAGGAACAACCTCTACGGATTGCTGTGTGTCCCAAAACAAAAGAAAATAAAAGAAAACAAATCAAGAACAAAAAAAACGTCCTCAGAAACAAACTTGGTGGTATTTGATTTCATCGGAATTCTAACTGGTTGAAAAGAATTTCCTTGTGTATAATGAGACCAGGACCTAGCTCTGTGCAGGTCCCCAACAAGGACATATGACAGTCAAGTAAGGTCTTACAGTATCACATAGAGATTCTTGGAAACTGTAACTCTAAGAGAAATGTGCAAGAAAACCATCTTCTTGAAGTAAGACATTTTTCTAAATGCAGTCAAGACTTTCTCTCAATTGTCAACAATATAACAAAACAACATTGAGCCAGACAACTTTATTTGAGGTCTGAGCAGAAGGACTTATAATTTCTACAAAGGGAGAAGCTCAGCTTAAAAAATAAATCTGAGCAATTTAGACAAAGTCATGGCAGAGGTTGAAGGCATCCTAACTCTGAATCTAGAAGGTCCTGAAAGAAAAAGATCAGCTATTATAAACCCAGACACCACGAATAAATCTGACTCTGTTCATTTCTAGGATTTTTAAGAGAGAGATGATTGAAGACCATCCCAAGAACAAGCAATCACTAATGCATGGTGCTGAGGAATTTATATTAAAAAATAAAAAAGGAGGAGCAGATGCCAAGTATTGAGGCTGCAAGGAAGAGGTAAAGTAGAAGTGATATTGGGTCAGTGGGGGAGAGTTGTCAGCACTGTGGGGTTGTTGAAAGTGCAGTAACTTTGCACATCAAAACCATAATTTTTAACAATATAAATCTTAGAAAAAAAAAGAAACCTGGGAAATAGTACAGCTGTTAACTCACCTGAATTCAATTCATCACCACACGGTCCCCTGAACATTGCTGACTATAGCCCGAGAGGCCCCCCAGCACAACACTGGTGACCCAGTTAATCCCTGGCACCACAGGGCCCGACAGTGTCACATCCATAATTGAGCCCTCTCATTGTACCAGCAGCCCAGATGGCTGAGAATTACCAGAGGGATTGTCGGATCTCCTGAGCACTGCTTGAAAGCTCTTCATCAAAAGATACTAGATAAAAATACCTCCCACTTAACAAATAAACAAAAAACCAAGCAAACAAAAAAAAATCTCAATTTAAGCATGAGTGAAACTGGCCCAGTCTGGAGAAGGTCCAACCACAAGGCTGAATGAGCCTGCTGACAAGGGCCTTTACATTTGTCTTATTGAGTCGATTGCTACAGATTACTACAGATTACAAAGAATCTGGGACCCGGGAGATAGCATGGAGGTAAGGCATTTGCCTTTCATGCAAAAGGTCATCGGTTCGAATCCCAGTGCCCCATATGGTCCCCTGTGCTGCCAGGAGCAATTTCTGAGCATGGAGCCAGGAGTAACCCCTGAGCACTGCAGGGTGTGACCCAAAAACAAAAACAAAAAAACAAAACACCAAAGAATCTAAAATGGGCTGTTTATTTATTGGTCACTTTTGGATGCTGAAAGTGAGAGCACGGAGTGCTAGTATGGCTGGGGTTCATGGACAGCTCTCTTTTATGGCATCTTTCTCAGATGGGGGGGAAGAGAGACAGAGACACAGAGAGAGACAGAGAGAGAGAGAGAGAAAGAGAGAGAGAGAGAGAGAGAAAGAGAGAGATCACAGCCCCCATTCCTTGAGACTCATTCTTGTGATCTCATTGAATCCTAGTTCCCTTCCAAATGCCCCCCCCCCCCCATTCCATCAGAGTGTGGGGAAGAGTTTCAGCATTCAAATGTTGAGGGGGCACTTTCAGTCCTTCACTTGGTCCCTTTGCTGGATAAGATCTGGAAAGTGAAAGTAAATCGAAAGGGCTAAGTTAATTACAGCAGTAGAGAACATGTTGGGGGAAATCACAGACAAGTCACCTTCTCTCCCTTCTTCTGTCCATCTCTATCTGTCACCGTGAGTCTCTGAGTCTCTGAGAAATTTACTTTCTGGTTGAACATATAAAGAGTATTATTAGTGTGATGTAATATATAAAAATTAAGCATAGGGGCTGAAGTGTTGTGCAGCAGGTAGGGCATTTTTGCCTTGCACGCAGCCCACGCAGGTATAATTCTTGGTACCACATATGGTTCGCAAAGGGTGATGATACTTGAGCAGTCAGGAGTGAGTTATGGGTCGTCCACAAAACAAAAATAACAACAAGTTTAATTCAAGCTATTTTGACATATGAAAATTATTTTTTGTGTTCTCTTAGGGTTATTAAATGTTGACTGTGGTCTTTTAAAATGCTTAATAAATAGAGCAGGGGAGAGAGTTCAGTAGACCTGTGTTTGAACACTGGTACTATCAGACCTTCCCAAACTTTGTTAATTGTTACTTTAGTGGTCCCTAAGTGCTTCTGGGGTGGCCCTGGTAGTCCCTGACGCCATGGCACCTGAGCCACTGTATCCTTGGCCTCTCCCATTGAACTGTCCATTCTTTTATGGTGACATTTTTGTTGCTGGTACCTGAAATTTGATTGGGGACACTGCCACTCCATCCCTCAAAAACACAATGGAAAAAGAAAAGACACAATTTTGAGTTAACGCTAACAGTACTTAGTCCTCCTGCCATCCCTACATGGAAGCTGGCTTAAAAAATAATGACCACCTTTTATTCTCTTGAGGGACCTTCATTGCCCTTAGATAAACAGGTGAACATTGTTGGCTGCAGGATTTATTTTTCAGTCGGCAGTCTCATAGATAGCAGCCTGTACTGGAAGGGGACATTTTGCATAATATTTAATTAGTGGCTATTTACTTGGCAAAGTCTTATGTGACCCATGAAGTAATCAAAATAATTATGGGCACAAATTGTGTCTGCAAAATGGAGACCCGATGTGTCTCTGCCCCCTCTGTCTCTTCCCCAGGGCCTTGCTGGTTCCTGACAATAGGCCTGTCAGCAGACATGAGCACGCAGTGGCTGCTCGCTCTCTGCTTCAGTGCTTTTCTTTCAAGCTGCAGAGAGATTAAAAAAATAATAAAAGAATCGAACAATGGCAGAAGAGAAGAGAAATCAGGGGCTGGGTGGGGTGAGTGTCTTTGAACTTCCACCAGCTAAAGCACTGACTGCCTTGGCTGCTCCTTTGTGCAAGTCAGGTTTTACCTCTTATTATTCAAGTGTCTCTTACCTTCAGCCTCAGGCTTCCTAGAGCCTCTGACCACATCTCCTTTCTCTGTGCTTTTGCAGTACTTCCTCTAAAGCAAGAGCAGCTCTTCAGAAAGGTCTAGAGTAGTGTTTCTTGATCTTTTTCTAACCATGGTCTCCTCCTGAATTTTTTTTTTTTTCCTTTTTGTGGCCTCTCTCTGTTACTGACTAGCTATCTAGTCTTGTACTGTGCCTACCTCACCTCCTCTACTTAGGAAAATTTCAACTGCTTTTTTCCTACATGGGAATGTTCAGGGGATTCATGGGGGATTCGGGGGTGGGGGTAGGATATGACCTCTCATGAGAAATGCTCATCAGGAGGATACAAGTGGTATATGGCACAGTGATGTATTAGAGTGTTTTATTTGGGGTGGGGTGGGCATTGGGAAATGTTTGGACTATACCTGGTGAGAATTAGGGGCTCCTCTTTGCTCTGTGTTGTGGAGTGACCCCTGGTGGTGCTGGGGGCCATATGCAGTGCTGGAATCCATTGAAGATCGGAGGGATGTGAGACTAGCACTTTAGCCCTGCTTTATCTCTCTGAGCCTTGGGAGACTTTTTCAGTTTGCATTTTCCTGCATATAGTTTTCCCTCTAGTTTACTTGTGACATTATCTTATCTCTTAGGACAGTTACTAGAAGGATACAAAGAAAAATAAGGTCAATACACAGCTTTAGTGTTTGAAGAAGTAATTTTTTGACTGCACAGGAAGGAAAGAAGATCCAACTCTGTATTCCCCTTCTGGCTCCCTTTACCATATGCAGAAAAGACCACAGAAGATAAAAACATGAAAATTAGCCAACACTGAAACTCTTCCCCCTGGCTAGGACCACAAAGCACAAATTCTTTTGTAGATAGATGAAGTGTGTTAGGTGGAGAGGGTTAGAGAAGAGGAGTGAGAGGAAAGAGAAGATTTAGGTGGCCTTTTGGGGTGCCTAAAGCTAGGCATTAGACAGAGCTCATATATTTGACACCAGAGATGACTAATGTGATCTCCTGGGGCTATGGGGGCATCATTTGGGTCAGTGAGATATGGGGCTATCAACTTTGGAGTATCCAGAGATCCAGCTAACCCCTGATTGAAGACCCCTGAGGGGAAGCCATGAACCTCGAGAGATCTTGCTATTGCTTCTGGAGACTAACTGGTGCCACCAAATTTCTTGTTGGCATCATGAACACTTTCCCAGGAGCTCTCTAGGAATCCCTGCATGTTTTCCAAACCAACTATGGTGCTATTGCTCACTAGACAATATCTTTCTCCCCAGTTCCCAGTCAGAAGGTGCCAGAAGAGGGTGCCTGGAAACTCCTAGGTGTACATTTCAGATGCTGGTTCAGAAAAGTCCAGTCCTGCTTCCTTTTAGCAAAGTTATGCAATTTTCACATGAAGCATCTTGTAGTTTGATACAAAGGTGAATCCACTTAGGTTCTTCTCTTCATTATTTCTCCCACGTGTTAAAGTGCATCCTAACAGAAAAGAGTATTCTTCTCGTCCTATTCTCTTTCTTCTCCTCCTGCTCTACCTCCACTTTCTTCCTCCTCCTCCCACATCCAGTGGTGCACAGGGCTCTGCTTCTGGGTGGTTTGGGGCACCATTGGGTTGACTATAGAACCTGGGTTGGTTCTTTGTAAGGCAAGTGCTCACCCACTGTACTCTTTCTCCAGTCCCTGGGATACAGATCTTTTTTGGTTTATTTGTTTTTATTTTTTCCATTATCAACTGGGTAAAATCAGGTGAATTTCAGAGGAATAAAATAAACCCTTTGTTTTTGAACATTTATTTGAGTATTGTGTAAGTGGATATTGATCCCACTACAGTATAATATCTTTCTCAAAAATTCTTTAGGAGCAAATGTTTGCTGCAAAGTTAGACTTTAGAAAGGGGTAAATAGGAGGCAGTGCCCTCAAGGTGGAGGAAATGTAGGAGAAGAGCTTTGGTGTTTTCAGGAGAAAGTAAGGTTGGAATCTGTATTGTGACAGTTTGCTGATGCTTTTAGTAAGCATATTCAACAAACATGCTTCTCCCTTAGGAAGATCCTCTAGTCTTTTACAGGGTCATCCCAGATGTCTCATTTTACAGAAAATGACCACTCCTCCCTACGGAGAGTGATCAAAATCACTTTTCAAATAAGGAGATAGCCAAGCTGTTATTTTACAAAACAGATCTATCTCCCTTTACAAAAATGGGCATTTTCAGATGCAAATTGCATGTATTTAGTTTTGAAAGCAAAATTGAAAGAAAATCAGAGTGTTTTAAGAACTAGAACTAGAATGGACATAGAGAACCTAGCTAGCTAGATTCTGGGAGGCTATAGTCTAGTCATGGATAATAAGAAAATAACTTTAAACATGCGGGGTGGTCCTATGCTTCTTGGGTGTCTATTAAAATAAGTCTCAGTGTTTCAGTACACACTGGTTCTTGGGTAACTCATTTAGAGAAAACTATCAGATAACTCGTCCTTAGACAGTTGAAATAGGGGACATTTGTTCTGTGTCAAGAATTTGTTCTTCTTTCACACATTATACTGAATTAATTCTCCTATTTTCTGAGCAAGTAGAGCTGTACAACTGGATTTTATTGATAATAGGTCATCAAGAGTTAAGTGACCTGTCTAAGCACCCAGAGGGTGGAAGGAACCAGGTTAGTGCAAATCTAGAAATTATGCCTATTCTTCCTGTTATACCTTGCTGCCTTTTTTTTTTTTTTTTTTTTGCGAGAGCTGAGAAAATCTTGTAGAATGACCCATAGTCTGCATACTGTGGGTTTGACTCCTTTTCAGAAAAGATCTCTCCGATGTTATGTTACACCTTACTTTACCTAAAACAAAGATCAACCCTGGTTCCTTTGTGCATTTGTTTACAACTTGGATTTACCCCCAAACAGAGATAGTCTTACTTGTAAACCTGGGTGTGACTGGCTCAGGATAAGCCTGAGCAATCCGTCCTTCCTGCCCCACCAAAGATAGTCTCTGTACTCGATAAAAACATCAGTTCTGGGAGGCAGCTTGGTAAAGAGACGAGGTAGAAGACTACACATGTTTCACCCTCAACCTGATCTGGATTATTTCTCGTGGGACCCTGTTTCAGACTCATTCACCTGAGGTTGGAGATACAGCATGAGGGATGATTTTATACTCCAATAGTTTACAAGATATATTTTCTACTTATGTTTCTTCCCCAGTGAGTGAGTCACATGAGACAGGTCCATGTCTGTTTAATGATCTTAATGACACACATGCTGATATTTTTCACGGATTGATTATACATAATCATGATATTGGATCCCTCAAGATAATTGAGATCTAGCTAATGCAATTAGTTTTCACCCATAAGTAAGTTTACTGATGTGTCTTTGATTTATTTAGAATAAGAAGTATTTTTTTCTTCTAGATAAATTTTCAAACGACTTTTAAGATTTCTTGGTAATTGAACTATAAATAGCTTATGATTACTTAGAGGTAAGAAATGTTTATGAATGAATATTATAACTGTTAGTAATTCTAGTTGTAGTTTTCTGAGTCTACTGACTTTTTGTTCCTCTCTTTTCTCTTTTAACACCTAAGATAAATAGGACTTGCTTTCTGAGGGTTGAATGTGAACTTTGTGAAGCCTGGGTCATTAAAATAAATGTGGGACTGAGGATTTGAGCTCAGGATTACCCTTAAATGAATCTCAGCTGAGGTTGGGAAATGGTATGAGTTTGAATCAGGGGAGCTACAGATACTACTGAGAAGGGAGCAGGGTGGAGAACAGAATTAATTGAATGAGAGGTGAAATGGGAGTGAATAAGGGAAACTTGATTACTAAGCCAATATTTCATTGTCTGATGAAAGTCTTGTATCCATTTGAAAACAGCCCTGGTCTCTCTCCTCTTGGAGTTAATTCTCATCTGAAAACTCGAAGGCTAAGCATGTAGTGAGGCCATGGAAGCCTAGCATGTGATGGATTGGGGTGTCTATTATATCTGCCTCAGCTTTTTCACTCAAGAACCACAAGGTGGCACTGTTGCACCATTTCTGAGGCGACCTTTCCCCACCACTCCACTCCAGGTAAATTTCATTGCCAAGCAAAACTTTGGGCTATGCAGGACGTGGTTGATTTAGCCAGCAAACATTATATTTGGTACCACCGATTGTGTTTTACATGATAAAATATAGCATAGTTCAGAAGAAATACGCTTTCACCGTTTGTTAGAATACGTGTGCAATTCAAGCAAATAACAAAGGGACTTAGTGTGTGAAAACCAGTCTTAACAAGCTTGATTTTCTCCAAGATCAAATAAGTTTGATTCCACCCAGCCAATACCTGCTTGAGAAGAGCATTTTTTTTCCCCCAAACTATCATCCATCAAGAAGTAAGGATATAGTGCTGGACCCACATACCAACCTCATGCTGCGGAGCTCAGCTCTAAAATATCCTTATAAACCATCTTGGTGAATTCCCTTAAGCAAAGCTACTTACTTTAATAATATACAATTATTCATTAAAAAAGTTCTGCTTGCCCTCAGTTCCTAAGAAAGTGATACTCTCGTGAATCTTTCTCTTCTTGATTAAGAAATCATCTTTGAGGACATGCTTGGGTTAAGTTCTTTTGACAGACTCTTGAGACCTTTGATTTTCAATTGTGTTTGGAAAAAAGAGTAAAATGAAAATTGACAGAGCAATCAAAAGCTGGAGGGTCTAGAATCTTCCACAGGATGTTGGCCTTAATCAAATACTGAATACCATTTGGTAGTCTTTAAGATGAGGTTATTGGTATTTGAATTGTTCCAGTTGGACAAGGTTTGGTTAAAATTGGTTTTATGGGAGTGGGAGTGAGAAAGAATGTCACTTAGTTTAGCAATTCTCAAATCACCTGGAAAATTTACTGAATAATTGCTGATTTCTGGACCAGGAAGGGCTTTTAAAGGACTGGAGTGCATATTTTGATTGCTGGAATCCTGAGTTTGCTCTCTGGAACTCTACCTAGATTCTACCCCACACTCTGCCCTGCAGGGGGCCCCCACTTCCCATTAATACCATACCAGAGTAGCAGGGTAAGAGTCCCCTACTGGGCTTTATTTCCTACAACCTCTGATTCACCAGACCTGGAGTGCTTATTCAAGGCCTCTTTTACTCAAAGCATAGGGGACTTGGCGATTTTTATTAAGGGACTTTGCATAGAATGTTGTGAAACATTGAATCAGTGGATTGAACAGTTTTTCTTACCCATGATTTCAGATCAGGGTGAATGGAAGCAGTCCAAGACACACTTAGAACCTTGTCATTTAGAAATAGGATTGTATTCAGATATCAGGATCTTAATTTTGACTCTGCTAATTACTACATGACTTTTAGTAAATTACTTAGCCACTTCAGTTGGATTTTGCATGGAATAATAAAAGCAGACTTTAATTCAGAATTATTTGGGGCATGAATATTTGAAGTTGCTCTTTCCCTAGCTTTTGTGTTTTCTTCCTCATTTGATTTATCAACTTGAAAGCATTTATAAAATAAAGAACATCCCAGAAATTTTAGTTAATATTTTACAGATAAATTGCTTTAAGGAAAGTCTTTATGGGTACCTTAGATGTTCTACTTTATGGGTTTCTTAGATGTTCAGCCTAGTTTGCTCAGAAATTGGCAATTGTCTTCCCATAATCTCATACTCATACTGATTACTTAATAAACCAAAAGTTTGTCTAATGTAGTTCAGGTCGTAGATTCTTCTAGAATTGTCTCCAAATTAGGATTGGTCAATTCTGCAGTTCTTGCATAAGCTCTCATTTTGAAAAATATGAAAATAATTTAAAGTAATGACTAATATTACACAGTGAGAACTAGGATATTATCAGTTTTTTCCAGATTTACTTTACAGGCTTTTGAAGGACTGGTGTGCAAATGTATACTTGGTTCTACATTATGGCTATATTTAGTTAGTATTCTATAACTTGATACAGAAATAAATATTTATGTCAGGTCAGGAATATGGAGCACTTGTCTTGCATGTGTGAAGTCCTGCATTCAACTCCTGGTGCTAACAAAATATATAAAGAAATGAATTTTGAGTCATAAGATAGCTCAGTGGTAGAGCACTTGCATTGCATGTATGAGGTCCTGGAACCACACACACACACACACACACACACACACACACACACACACACACATCATATACCTGTTGATTTGAGGAGATTAAAGAGCAAATTTTCTTTCTGCTAGTAACTACTTATGGCTATTTTCTTCATTGAGTCTTAGTTTCCCAAACTACAACATTAGAGCTTGCAAAAGTCAAGTTTCTTAACTAGAAGTGTACAGATGGGATCTATGGACCACCCAGAACAATTAACCTTGTGATAGTGAATTTTATGACATAGAACCCATTGCTTTAGTTGCATTCTTAAGAAGTCTATAACACAAAAACATTTAATCTTCACTCTTGGTGAAATTCATTTGGAAGTCCAGACTTATGTTTTTTCCATGTGTTGTCATTGAACAAGGATAAGAGATTCACTTAATTTTTTTTGTATTTCATGCAGAAGTGGTTTATTTGATGACAGGAAATTAACTTATCAAAAAACTTTGAAGAATGTAAAGCAATCATGCAAAAGGGAAGGAGAAAGTCAAAGAAGATACTTTTGGCAATTGAAGCAGAGGTTTTGTAAAGGTATTTAGGAAGCTTAGTGCAGAAGGGATTCCATTTTGTCAAACCAATGTTAAGTTTCCAGTTAAGGCTATAAGGCTAAATTTCCATTTTAGGGCTCAGTTTCTATTTCAAGACCCTATAAACCACAACATACTGCCCTAGACACTTAGCCATAAAAGAACATAATGAAACATCCTTGAAACACCCTAGAAACACCCTAGGCAACAGCCAATCAATGTAAAAGTCAAGACTTCCTGCTTCTAGTCCTCTAAAACCTGGCTTGTCACCCCTGGTTAGGGATCACCTCTCTGGGAGGTGACCCTGACCAATCAGTTTGTAGCTTGTTGGTAGGTAGAATAAAGCTTTTTTTTTTTATTTCAACTGTGTAGTCTCACCTGACCCAGGACCCTAACAGTACTTACTCTGTACAGAAAGTGGACTTTATCTCTATACACCTAATTGATCAAATTTAAAGTGATAGATATTCACTAAGTCAATGCAAATGAGACTGATGGATAAACTAGAATGTCAATGTGATTATTTACAGCTGAAGAGGACTCTTGCCTGTGACAGGGTGGCTCCCTTTCTAGGTCCTGAGCTGTGTTACTAATCAGTAGAGCAAGAAACTATGAGCAGTTATGAATAAATAATTAATATAAAAGAATACAGATAGTTTTAAGGACTCTTTCTTTTGGGTCAGAGAGAGGTTCTAAGATCATTGTTTATGATTCAGAAAGGAACACAGAAGAGTGGTTGCTTGTTCATGGTAATTGTTGTTTATTTGCTTTGCTTGTCAGTAGGGCACTATTTTTTTTTTTTAAAGTTCGCTGGAAGATGCTTTATTTTACCTCCAGAAGCTACCTAATAATAGGCAATTAAATAACCTGAAATATTTAAAATAATTATGTGCAAACTCAGTTAAGTCACTAAGTATTGAGTGTAGTTTTATTTATACCAACTTTTAGATTGTTCACCCCTGTAAGACGCAGCTTAGATGTCTAACCTCATATAGTAAATGTTACTTCTTATCATGATTCTTGACTTCCAGCAACTATTTCAATATTTGTTCAAATGTCTATCTTTTTACCAGCTCTTCCTGCTATAAGAATCCTAAGATAGAGTCTCTTATATGGTTCCTGGTGTCTTCCCTATTTCTCAAGAGGAAACTACTATCTTGTCAGAAGAACAAATCTCATTCATTTGGGAATGATTGTATTTACCCTCTATCACATGAAGACATATAGAAATCATTAGTGCTTCTGCAGAACTTTGCCCACCTGAACTCACATTTTGTCAATTGAATCAGTAGTTGTCTCAAATTTCTAAATGTTCAGCCTTCCATAGAAAGAGAGAAAGATTTGAGCATATCTAACAAGCCAGACTAAGGTAGACGAAGCATTCATTTATGCAAAATAGTCTAGACACTCTTACAGTTCAAGATGAGCTCTTCACCGATTCTTTCCTGGAATACCTATATTATGATTTAACTTATGAAAAATTATTTACCCACACCTTGTCAGAAACATAGACACCGAATAAAGTAAAATTCTGAATTGGAATTCATGCTGCCTTATTATTGAAACACCAATGACGAAAAAAAAAATCTCCATTACTGAATTGTGCAGATAAAATGCTGGCTATAGGGAGACTCCTTAGGCTATTATTTTTATGCAGCTGTCCACAATTTTATCTATGCCATGCTAGGAGTACAGTCATGAAATGTGAGGCTTGCTTTTTCTGATGTTCATGCATCTTTTTATGTCTTCTTGTTGGAGGATAAGCCCCCAATACTCAGATCATTGCTTTCAGGTACTCCATTTAAACTCTCAAAAAAAACCAAAAACAAAAACCAAAAAACGAACAGTAGTGCCCTATGATAGAACCACTTCCATATTTTTTCTTATTGTTATGATCAAAGTGGTGATCAACTAAATTGGTCATTTTAAATGTTTTCTTCATGAAGAAACAGAGGAAATATGGAAATAGTTGCTGGAAGTAAAGAGATGCAAATATATAAAAGAGAGTGCAGGACAGGAAACTTTCTCTTGGTTCCTTACCTGTGCCCAGGAGACAGCAGGAAAAGCAGCTATTTTTCTCCATGTCCACATACTCAGAGAACATAGGAAAGTCAGAGGGAGGGCCAGAAAATAACAGGGCAACAGGCCTTGAGGGCAGTCCATAGAATCCCAGCAATAGACCAGTTGCAAGACATACAACATTGGAAGACACAGGACACTCAGAATTTAAGGGGACAAAGCAGGGGGACATACAAGAAGGTAGTGAAAGACACTGGACCCATAGATATCAAGGGACAGAACCAATAAAAGACTACAGGGGCTGGAGCAATGGCGCAGCAGTAGGGTGTTTGCCTTGCATGCGACTGACCTAGGATGGATCTCAGTTCAGTATGGTCCCCTGAGGCAGGAACAGTTTCCGAACAAATAGCCAGGATACCCCTGAGCCTCACCTGGTGTGCTCCCATCTCCCCCCCACAAAGAGACTGATATGACCTCAAGACATCAGGGAAATACCAAGTAACCTGTTTAAAGTACTTAAATAAGTAACTATAACTTCATAGACAACTGAAGTTTTGTTTATTGACTTTATGTATAATTACTCAAGGACCCCTAGATCATAAGCTAGTTTCTCTGTAACATTATGATAGGCATACATAATTCATAATAATTTGAATTGGAATCTATTCTCTAGCTTCTTAATCTGTAGGTTGCAACCCCATATTGGGATCTCATAACTGAATGTGGGGATAGTGAAAATGTTGAAAACACTTTTTGAAAATGAATTTCTAAATAGTAATTAAAAATCAAATGCATAACAATTCCCAGTTGTTTTCTGCCAGTCTTTATTCATGTTGTATTTCTTTCTTTTCTTTTTTTTTTTTTTTTTTTTTTTTG
>PVKC010018944.1:7852-19447 GCA_004027635.1 Crocidura indochinensis
GTGTTGGCTCACATGCAGGATACTTAATAGGTACACAGTCTGAGAAGCCCAGTAGTGATCAGAGTGGCTTATGAGGATTGTGACTTGGACTGACATTGGTGCATGTAAAAAAGTTGGAGAGAAAGTACACAGTGCAGGGTGCTGGCTTTGCATGCAATAGCATGTCTTGGTTCAGTCCCCACCACAGAGACACGAGTAAGGTCTGAGCACAGCACAATAAAGCATAAAGATAAAAACGAATCATCTGCATACAAGGACTTGCCTTACCTTATGGAAAATGAACTGTTGAGAGTTCACATTTAGTTTGCATATTGTAAGCTTTTCACTTAAACCATGAGCTTGCAGTGCTGAATACTTAGAAACAGCTGAAGTATAACCTATGTATTCTTCTGAGTATAGTGAAGCTAGGCCACAGCAATCAAAAAGAAAAAAAAAAGGAGAGTGTAAGGGTCACATGATGATGTCCTTGGAGTAGATTTTGTATTTTTACCATATGGGAACCGGGGGATCGAACCATGGTCTGTCCTAGGCTAGTGCAGGCAAGGCAGCAGGCACCTTACGTCCAGCACCACCGCCCGGCTCCCAAATGTGGAAAATTCTTAACACTCTTTTTTGATAAATTCAATGAATAAAATATATAATTTTTTTTTATTTTTGGGTCACACCCGGTGATGCTCGGGGGTTACTCCTGGCTATTCGCTCAGAAGTCGCTCCTGGCAGGCACGGGGGACCATATGGGGAACCAGGGAATCGAACCGTGGTCCGTCCTAGGTTAGCACAAGGCAAGGCAGGCACCTTACCTCCAGCGC
The DNA here is from genome assembly GCA_004027635.1 of Crocidura indochinensis. Taxonomy (NCBI): domain Eukaryota; kingdom Metazoa; phylum Chordata; class Mammalia; order Eulipotyphla; family Soricidae; genus Crocidura; species Crocidura indochinensis. The sequence continues at coordinate 8,662 of PVKC010018944.1, forward strand.
CACCGCCTGGCCCCCTAAAATATATAATTTAAGCAATAGAAAATGTTTAACTCTAAATATCATATAGAAAAATTGTTTGGTAGACTCTTCGAGTGCTCTAGGATGATAAGTTGGACTCATCATATCACATCTCTATTGACATTTGTAGTCAAATAATTATGCTTTCCTTGGGTGTGAAGTACAGCAACTGCCTTGTGAATTATAGGGTTGTTTTTAAGCCTCTCTCTCTTATCTTCTATAGCTACAAAAATATTCATGTCACCTCTCCCCTTTTGGGGGCTATTACTGTCAAGAGCTCATTAAGTTCAAATTAGAATTTAATCCTTGTAAAGATTCTAGAATGATAATTAAGTTTGCTCATCATTCAATTGCACTTTTATGTAATGCTCAGCTTCTTTCTTTTGCATAGGTATTAGTGGAAGATGATTAGAGTAAAAGAAAGGAAAACAGACCCATAAATATTAAAGGAAGTAGATTCATTGTTAAGATACTGACATTACAGACCTGAAATGTGATTGCGTGTATGTGTGTGTGCGCATGCGTGCATGCATGCACGTCTTGGGCAGTTGTCAGAGCTCAGGAGACTGAAGGGACTGGCAACTAACAGGCCAGATGGTACTATGCTAAGGTCAACAACTGAAAAATTGTTTATTCCTTACTGTGCAGGGGTGTAGTAGGGTCACAACAAGCAGTGAACAGCATCAATCTGGTACCACTGTTTGAACTAAGGCCCTTGAGGTAGCCACCAGTTCAACAAAGTTAGTTTTATAAGATTTTTATAAAAATTTTCTAAATTGACCAGGTATGGGTTTTCTATGTAGAATAGTATATTCCAGTGAATAGTATATTATTGACGCTGAATTGCCAGAGGAAAAGTATTTTAAAGTGTATGTGGGAATTTTCTCTTGGTATTACCTATATATTAATACAGGTGATTTGATTTGGTGCATGCATTTGGTCAAATGCACATAGTCTCCAGTCATCTTCTGCCGTCTGCTGGAGGGGGCGATACTTCAGCTCAGTTCACAAGTCCGGCTGAGCTGAAGAGGTAGACGGATGAACTGAATAGTATGCTATGAACTTTTGAACCTACAATATTCTGCACTTCGTATGAGACAGACAGCAGAGATGATGATATCTTTGAACTCATTGATGATGACTATTGTAGACGTCTTGCATCTCAACAATTCTCGTGGGTCACACGGGTAACACGTGTGAACGAATATGAAATATGAAATAAAGAAATAATGATACCAAACGCAGTGTGTGGGGTCAACACGTTTCTGGCAGGAGTGTGACAAGTTTAATTTTTTTGAGCAGGGGAATTTATAGGGGTAAAATTAGCCAGAGGTAAAGAATAATTATAATCACAAAGCAGAGTGCAACAGTAGCAATACCTAAGCTATGGGTGTGACTGTAAAATTTCTAGGTTACAAAAGAGAAGGTCACAACTCAAGGTAACTCTTTGCACGCTTACTTTAAATGCAAACTAAGGATTAGAAGGGAGTAGAAAATATGGAGGAACTTGATCTTTACTGGACTGGACTCTACTGTTATAGAGGTTAAGTAAAGGGAGGAGCCAAATCCCCAAAAATGAGTTTCCCTATTTTTAAAGGAGGGACAAAAGTCAAAATCTGTATTCTGGTTATGCCCTGCAAAGGACAAATTTGGAAAGGAGAGAAAATTTGTCTTTGCCTTTTTAGGGCTGACTAAATCCACAAAAAGGGGGTACTCAAATAAAATTTTGGTGCTGGAATTTCTGGGCCAAATTATTTGATAGAGGCCATTATTTTGCCTGATGTATACAAAGAAGAGATAGATACTGGCTGAAAATGTAATGCCAGATATCTCTTTGGAAATTCCTCAACCATCCACGCAGGGGAAAAGGGCATCCAGAGTGGGCCTTTTGAGAAACCCCATGGGGGTTAAATTATTTCTACACACCAGGAAAATCTGAGGATACATCTGGTGGGCTGAGCCTCCCTAAAGGCTTAGGCATGCCCTGGCCGATGACACTATCTATGCTCATACCCTCACATGGTATACAGTTCAGGCTTTGTTTGAACATACAAACAAGGAGGGGGAATCCAGTTTTGAAGGATTTTAACCCTGTGTTTTAGCTGTTAATCCGTGTTAAGCTAATGTTTTTTTTTTTAATTTTCTGCACTTTATTTAAAGTTTTAAAGTTATTGTTGCTGGTTTACAGTTTTTCTTTAGCAAATGAATATTAAAAAATGTAACTACTGATTTCTCAATCATTGTAATTTGGGGGGCTATTTATTTTTGAAAATTACAAGTAGCTGCTGCATTTTCCACCTCAGCTTATACTCGAGTCACTAAGTTTTCCTAATTTTTAGGGTAAAATTAGGGGGGTTGTCTTATACTCAGATTGCCTTATACTCAAGTATATATGATAATTGTTTCTCTTTTTGCTAAATTTTCCTCCCCAAAGAAATCTATCAATCTCTGTGTAAGGTGGCAAAAGATTAATGAAAGAATAGCATTATTTTCTGTCATATTTTGTTTTACTACTTCTAAAATCCCATTGCCCTGGAGGTTCTATTACCAGTATATATACGTCAAAGTGTACTTAGATGCAAATCTGAGGTTCTTACCAAACTGTTCACTATATTCTTTACTATTTAAATGAAGCATGTGCAAATATTGTTTAAAATACATGTTTTCTTTTCTGTGAAATGGGTGGAAACCAGCAATAATAGAAATAAGTCAGTGTGTTTTTGTAAAATGTGATACATATTTGAGGAAAGGAAATTAGGAATTGCATCTCAAACCCAGTTTTCACATTTCATTTAGAGAGTAGATCCTCATATATCAGATTTATTATCTGTGCATTAATCTCACCTATATTATCAAGATGGCTATCTAAGAACTAAAGACAGAAAGATCACTGAGCTCAGGTTTTTGCACATTGTCTTCTTATAACATTACTGAAACTATGGTTCTTATCACAAAGACTGGAGGAAAATCATTGAAGCAAACAACACTCTTGAAAAAGCTGGGGTGGCCATATTAATATCAGACGACTCAAACTTTAGACTCAGAAAAGCTGTAAGTGACAAAGATTGACATTTTGTACTAGTAAAGTGATACGTGCAAAATTAAGATATCGCACTACTAAACAGATATGCACCCAATGAGAGACCAACAATATATCTAATACAATTATAGACCAATTTGAAAGAGGACATCAATATTAACACAATAATTGTGGGAGACCTCAACAAGGCTCTGTCAATAGTTGATAGGTCAACCAGAATGAAACCCAACAAAAATATACTAGCCCTGAAAAGAGAAATGGAAAAACAAAAGGTCTAGTAGATATATATTGGATCTACCACCCCCAAAACCTGGATACACATTCTTCTCCAGTGTACATGGCTCATTCTCCAGGATAGATCACATGCTGACACATAAAACATACCTCCATAAAAAAAGAGGATAGAAATTTTGCAGGCTAACTACAGGCTCTGAAAATAGATGAGAACTACAAAGGGACACAGAAAAAAAACTTTAACAACTGGAAATTAAGCAGCCTACTACTGAACAACCAGTGGATCTGAGATGAAACAAATGACAATAAAGGCACAAACTATCAGAGTCTATGGGACACAGCCAAAGCAGTACTGAGAAGAATATTTATAGCTTTGCAAACACACATCAGGAAGGAAGAAGGGGCATACCTGAATAGCTTAATAACACAGCTTATAACATTAGAAAATGATCCACAAAAGGAACTAAAATAGGTATATAAAATGAAATAACAATGCTTAGAGCAGAAATCAATGAAGTAAAAACCCAAAAAATAATCTGAAAGATCAATAAAAGCAGAAGTTGGTTCTTTGAAAAAAATAAGCAAGATTGATAGACCATTGGCAAAACTCACGATGGAATATTATAGAGCCATCAGTAGAAATGAAGTCATGAAATTTTCTTATACATGGATGTACATGGAATCTATCATGCTAAGTGAAATAAGTCAATGGGAGAGAGATAGACACCCTATACTCTCATTCATCTATAGGTTCTTAAAAATATTAATGACATTATTGTAATAAGGTCAGAGACATTATAGTTTAAGGGCCGGAAGTACTGGTTTACAAGATGAAGCTCACCACAAAGAGTGGTGAATGCTGTTAGGGAAATGACTTAACATCTAGCATGACAATGTTAATGAGTGAGAGAAGTAAAATGCCTGTCTCAAATACAGGTAGGGGTGGGAGAGGAGGGAGAGAGGGAGGTATTGGTGGTGGGAAGGTTGCACTGGTGAAGGGAGGTGTTCTATTTATGATTATAACCTAACTACAATCATGCTTGTAATAATGATGATTAAATAAATATTTTATAAAAAAAGAAATTAGACTCAATAATTTAAATTTTACTCTGAAGTTCTCACTAAACTCTCCCTTGTAATAAGACAATTAAACTTTACTGCTGAAATCTCAAAGCATCGATCATTTCTCTTCCTTGATCTTTAGAATCATCTATCAATGAAGTTGTGATTAATATCATATGAGCACTGGGTATGTAACTATATATACAGATTCATCAAATGGTCATCACATTTGAGAGAAATCGGTGAAACTAATCACATTTAAAGGAAGATATTGGAGATTATAGTTGAAAAACTTGTAACTTTACTAAAAGATGAATATCTACAGAATGTGGATTATATATGCTATATTAATATATTATAAATATTATAAATAATATACATATATATGCATTTAAATATAAATGTGGACTTTAAGGACCACTAGTAGCAATAATTTGTCAACCAGATTTATGGTTCAGTACATAGACCTGAGAATGCAGAGCTATTTGGACCCTTTGCTGCTGGGTATTGCCAAGTCTTTCCAGGCAGAACTCAGAGGCCTCCAGAACTGCATCTACAGTTGTTCAGAGAACCCAAAGTTGTGGGTTCAACAAGGATCAGCTGAATGCATATAATTTATTTGCATGCACATTTACCCTATTATAATTTTTTGTATTATAATTTTTAAAACTACAAGTTAATGCCCCAGGAAAATAAGTGAAAAAAACTGGAATACATAATTTGCATATCTGTGGTTTGAATTTGATTCATAACACTAGCAGGCCTCTGAGCAATTCTGGAAGTGAACCCCACAAGTAGTGAGCATGGGCAGGCATGTCCCTAAAAATATAATAATGACTTAAAATAAAATATTTTATTTGAATGGGGAAGCACCTTGCCATGTTTAGAATTTACTCCTGGCTTTTAATTTAGGATCATTACTATTGGTACTTTGGAAAACATATGGCTTTAAGATTCCAATAGGTGTCACTCACATTCTGATCAAGCATTTTAACCCCGGTATTATTTCTCTATTCTAACACTCTATTCTCTAATGATGATCAAAGTCCAGACAGTAATTTTTGCCACTCCCACTTTAAGGTTTTACTTAGGATAAGCGGAATAGCTATAATCTGGCCGTAAACTCAAAAATTTAGAGACTAGATCTAATTTTTGTCAAGATGAATGATTGTGGCTCCATTTGTCATGAATTTAACATCTAAACACGCAACTTTGTAACCTGATAACCTTGAAAATGTTATATAACCTTTTGGTTTTAATGCTTCCTTTTTTGTTTAATGATTCCTTTTTGTTTGTTTGGGGCTTTTTGGGGGGAATCCACACCCGGTGATACTCAGGGGTACCATATCAGGGGTCCTGGCTACGCACTCAGAAATCGCTCCTGACTTTGGGGACCTTATGGGACGTGTGGGGATCGAACCTCAGTCCATACGAGGGTAGCACATGCAGGGCAGATGCCTTACTGCTTGCACCACCACTCCGGCCCCTAAAAATGATTCTTATTTATTATTTCTTCTGAAAATCAAATGAGATCATAATGAGCAGTCTACGATAGGGTTAACTGAGTAGACTTGCAAGAGGAAAATAGACACCCCCAAGATATTACTCATTCAAAATTATTAAGAAGGTTTATTCTACTCTTTTGACTTTATCATCTTTCATACCAACATGAAGTACACCTTTTTGTTTACTTGAAAATTTCAGGTTACCATCAGTAAAACATTCTCACTAGAATCTCCATTTCTAGAGTTTTCATAAAAGTTTTAGACTATAATTACAATAGTGCCTTCCACAGATCCTATCAAAGGTCTGGAATTATATCAAAAAGCACATTCCCTGAAAGGTAGTCAAGACCTCCACAATGAACCTAAAACCTGGTACACACACAAATACACACACACACACACACACACACACAATTAAGAATGACCAAAATACTTGTAAAAGAGAAATCCCTGAAGGTTTGCAAGTACTCCTTTATGTCTTTAGTTTCTGGGAATCTCAGGCAGAATTTCAACTTTTTTATACCTGCAGGAGGGCCTATGAATGTGCAATTGTAACCAAAGCAAAAGTTCAGCTGTTTTCAAATTTTCTACACCTGAGGATGGGCAGCTGTTCATGGTACTGTGGTTTAAGACCACTGTTCTGCAGTTTATTCCAGTCATTCATGGGAACTTGGGAGCTAGTATAGCAGGTAAGATATTTGCTTAAGTTATAGCCAATCTCAGTTCTATCCCCTGCAACAGTTGCACCACCAATAGTGATCAATGAATACACCAAACAAAATATAAATAAGAAAAATACATCATCGTGATTCTTTTTATTTTGTAACACAAATTTACTTAAAATAAAATTTACAAACATATGATTTACTAATTGATTTTTCTGTATAATTTTTAAGGATTTCTGAGCCAAGTTTTTACACTTGTACTTCTAAACTCATGAAAGTATGTCCATGACTATAATTGTGTTTCTGCATCAATACCTAATTACTGTGAATCCAGTGTCTATGGAATACTTTCTTGAGATCTTCATGCCTATGTATGTCTCATAGTGTGAATCTATGCTTGCGAGATTCTAGGAATGAGCCTGTTTGGATGGGAAAAATATTTGTCAACAGGCTAGTGTTTTTCTCCCTGTGCCTGGTCTATTTTTGTGTTTCTATGAGTCTCACCCATTGTAATATTTGTATTATCTATTTTTAACAAAATGCCAGGTTTGACCATTTCATATGGTCCCACAGTGCTATTCTAAAGTTCAGCAAAGAAACATAGACCAATGATTCTAAATCATATATTTTTCCTTTATTTTTGGAACCATACTCTCCTCTTCAAGAGGACCACTGATTGGTCAGTGATGATCCTTATCATAAGAACTTATAAAGTTTTCTAAATGATTTAAAAATTATTTCTGATTATGAAAGTTCTCCAAACCAGTAAAGTTGGATGTCTCTTTCATCTGGAAATTTTTCAGCCTAGTTTCCTTAAATTGACATTATTTATGCCATAGTGAAGGAAGATTAGTTTAAGTGTCTTATAGAATGTAAAAAATGAATTTGTTTTCTCTTTCCTGTGTAGTAGATATTGTCCTAAGAAACTAGAATATTTTATATAATAGACCCAAAGTTGACCTATGAAAACCATGTGGATTTGGAGGAATTTCCCTCCCAGCCCAAAACTTCTGCCATTCCCATAGACACTGGTCTTTTGTGATGCATCTGTCTAATTAGGCAGCTGTAGCATTGCCTTAATTTCCATATAAATTCTTCAGACCTATTGGGGATAGCTGGGAAATCCAAAGAGATTTTATGATTATAATAAACAGCATATTTTATTTTTTGAAAATTGCATATTTTGCATCATTTTTCCATGGAGAGGCCCAGTAAATAGGAATTGCTAAAAAGGGTAGAGAGTAAAGATCACAAATTAAGAGAAAGAAACGGAAAACTTTTGCCAAGGGATGGAGAAAATTAAGAAGAAAAATTAATCCTAAACATTTGAATCCTGAGAGATGAATACTTATAAAAATAAAGTTACTGCAAAAATTTAGGGAGAAGAGAGCCATTTTTTGATATAGTTTTCAGTATTGATTGGAAGAACTTTATGAGTGAGAGATATAAATACTACAAATGTATTAACCCTCTCACCCAAATTATAGAATATATCTTTGTGTGTCTCTGTGTGTGTCTGTATATGTTTGTGTGTCTGTCTGTCTCTCTCTCCTTAATTGAATTTGAATTCTAATGCCCATAGAGAATTTAGTAGGTGGCAGATTTTAATTAACATAAATTAGAAAAATGTTAACTTTTCTACTATTCTTACTATGAGTTATTATGACACCTAGTATATTCACAACAAATATTTGAGAAATAAATGATAGATCTAAAGAGTCAATTTTAATAGTATATCAGATATGAAGGACCTACCTAAAACATCTTCTTTCACATAATGAAAATCAAATGATAAATTAGAAAATTCTCTTTGGTATCTAAGTTTCTCACAAGGGAAAATGCAATATCTAGTATTGCTTATTTTTTTCACACCCTACTAGTCTACACATAGATGTATGGAACACAAAGCAGGATTTTCCAGCAATTTTTTTTATAAATGTGTGTGTGTGTGTGTGTGTGTGTGTGTGTGTTCTTACCCACACTCAGTAGTGGTCAAGGCTTACTGCTCAGGGATCACTCCTGGTGAATTGGGGGGTGGGGAGGGTGGCACATGTGGTTCCAAGATAGAATCTGGGTCAGCTATACTGTCTTTCCTGATATACTCTTTCCAGTCATGATAATGATGATTCTCATAGAAGAAAAATAACGTAAATGAAATATATTTATTCCACAATCCATTCAATTACATTTATATTTTAAACATTTATCTGAGGCTGCTTCTGCCTTCTACATATAACTTGGTTAATAATGATAACTACAATTTGCTGAATATATGTTCTGTACTAATGTTATGATTTTTAAAAAGCTTTTTTTAATATTCTCATATATGCAATAGATGCATAATTTTACAATTATAAAATTAAGGCTCATGCAAGTCATTTACAGTTTCAATTGAAGATCAATTAATGTTTCAGCATCAACTCTACTACCACTTTTACCAACCTTTCTTTACCAATACTCCAAAAGAACATCCCCTGCCACCACCCCTACCATGTCCCAGCCAGCCATCATAACAGGCAACTTTTTAAGTTTGGTTGCTAAAGTTTGGGTCTCATTATTTCACTGCTGTTGACTTTGTCCTTGGATATGTGCTGCAGACATCTTTGTGTCTCAACAACTCTATTGGTGAAAATATGCTTCATAAAAGGAAAGTGGGTGATCAAGAGGGTCTAGACAGAATATGAAATATGAAATAATAAAACCACAAGTATGTAGGGACAAAACGTTTTCTGGCAAACTTGTGGCAATTTTACTCTTTCATGTTTTCAGTATATATACATGGCAAACCCAGTCTTAGTCATGAAAAAAATTTGCTGCATTGACAAAACGCGGCAGTCAGAGATAAACAGAAATAATAACAGCAGGCTCTGCTAAAATATACATATCAAAACAAGCCTGTGCATGTGAAAATAATCTTACTAAGAAGTCCTGAGCTACGAAGGAGGAAGTAGCATAATAAAGAGAAGGGGGTGTAGCTAGATTAGAAAGGAGGATCTTATGACAAAATATGAAAAACTTATTTGCTGCAATTTGGAGGTTTGATCTGGAAGGCAGCTGATAGTAAAGGTAGCAACTGTTTGTTTACTACTTAGAAGCTGAAAACAGAAAGGCAGGATTTTGAAATTATCTGGCTGACTTGCTTTTCAGGTGTACATTTTTGGCTAGAGGGAAAAATGTTCTTAGTAATCTTTGGTGCTGCATTTCTCTGAACAAAAGAGTATGAGGCCATATGAGGCCTGTGATTTTACAAGGAGAGATATGCCAGATAATATGAAAGAAATGTAAAGTTAGTATCATGGCATGAATTTCAGAAATATTGCCAGTAATCCACTTAGGGGGTATAACTAACGTCCAAAAACGGACCTGCTTGGACAAATATTTCTTGAGGAATTATCAGCACTCCGCTCCAGGAAAATCTGTAGATACTTCTGGTGGGTCTGCTGAATTCCCCTTAAATAGAGGTGCCTTATGTCACTGCGTGGCAGATATGCACTCATGTCTTTTAAAACCATAATCACACATGAGTCCCCTTAACCCCTGCCCCCTTTATTTTACATCTGACATTCTCCTCTTCCGCTTAATTCTCTTCTCCTCACTATACAACCTCCATTTAAGTCATTTCATATCTTCATAGTTATTCTATATACCACAATATAAGTGACATCTTCCTTTATACTACTTCTTCTAGCATACTTCATTTAACATAATATTCCATTCCCATCAGTGTTGTAGTTAACTGCATGATTGTACCATTCCTTAAAACTATGTAGTAGTCTATCATTCTAGAACTTCTTAAAGTAACATTCATCTGCTATTGTACATCCAGATTTATTCCAAATCTTATGTATTTTACTGAGTGATGCAATGATTAATAATGTTTATATGTCCTCTTGAATGAACATCTTCCTATCCTGGGAATAGATATCCAAAATTGAAATTTCTGGGTCATAGGGCAATTTGGAGTTTACTGAGAACCTTCCAGATAGTTTTTCCATAAAGGTTGAGCCAGACAATATGCACACCAACAGCATATGAGAATTATATATATATTTTTTTGGTTTTTGGGTCATACCCGGAAGTGCTCAGGGGTTACTCCTGGCTCCATGCTCAGAAATTGCTCCTGGCAGGCACGGGGGACCATATGGGGCACCAGGATTCGAACCGATGACCTTTTGCATGAAAGGCAAACGCCTTACCTCCATGCTATCTCCCGGGCCCTGAGAATTATATTTCAACTACATACCCAACACAGATTGTTCCTA